>CATIWF010094256.1:0-30012 GCA_949630135.1 Balakata baccata | reverse complement strand
GGCAGAGTCGAGTGATTAGCTCATTTTGGAGGTACATACCATATAGAAGACATGGATCACAGGTCACCAGCCGAGCCTCACCAATCTCTCTCCTTGCATTGCACATATGTATAGGAACATGACATTTGTAATTTGGGTTGTTTATCCGCATATGTATAAATTAGTAAATATGTAATAGTGTGTAAATGTGTATTTAGTTTTAACCTTTCTAACTAAAATAATTGAACATAAAGTCTGAATTGTTAACATATGTGATGCTTAGCTGTCAAATATTGCAAAGTGATAATGTTATATGATTCAAAAAAAAATTATCCCTCATTATAAACAGGACTATGTCCTATTCTATGCTATATACGACAACATGATATAAGTATAAGTGATATCCATAGGTATAAGGTGTTATAACTTTGGTGTTTAATCACCCTATTACCTTCGAGGTTCTTTCTTTAACTCCTTCGAGTGGATCTCTATTAGAGTAATTCGTAAGTTTTGGATTGTTGTGGTTTGCTGTAACTCAACCAAAAGGAAAGCTCACAACCTTGAAGATCAAAACTCAAATAAAGAGGTAATCATCTTCAACCTTGTATGGGTTAATCCATTATGATAACATAGGGTGTTTCCATGGTTTTGGGTTTAATAAAAATTTTAAATTCCATTGCATTCTTGTATGTGATACATGTATGAAACCCAACATAAATAAGTGTCATATAGATAGTTAAGGGTTATTGGACAAGAAAATAGATGAAAAGACTTAAGAAAATTAAGAAATGCATAATACAAGATTCACGACCTTGAATGTCAGGTTTTGTGGTTCTTGTGCACTATTACACAACTATTCACGCTTGTGAATCCTTAGGTTTAAATATGCACAATCGTTTTCTTCTCCAATTTCATACGACAAAACCCTCCCTAACCCTAGCAGCATGTACTATAGACACTAGGACTCGAAACCCTTCATTTCCCTTATGTTCCTAAGCCTAAAGACACTAAATCCTCACTTAAAAGCAAGATTAAACAAGAAAATTTAAAGATTAACGAGTGCAATCATCTATTAGGAGTGGGATAGTAAGGAAGGATTTGGAATCCCAAAACCCAACTTCTGTTTCTCAAATTTCTAGTAAGAAATTATTCCATTTTCATTTAATTTCAAATTTAGCATGATTTTGTTAAGGTTTTCATAAATTAAGATGTATATACATGAGGTAAAGTTGGGGGGTTTCACCATTATAGCTTTACAGTTGGGTTTTTGTATCGATATTGATAGTTTGGTATGTTATTTATATGTTAGGAGATGGTAGAGATGATGGTGATACCCACCAAATTAAGACAGGTAAGTAGGATGTGTGATTTTCGAGGTCCTATTATAGGTCGTGTACATATATGCATTTATATTCAACCTATGGCACGTTGTTTATTAAATTTCAGTGTATTATTGCTTGTGTTATGATATGAATGTAGTTAATTCGATTAATAGCATGGTTATAGAATGGACCTTGAGATAAAAGGTTGATTATTTGGCTTCAAATTGAATGATGGCATGAACATGGATTATAGAATTATAACATAGTGTCTAAAGACTAAATAGGAGGATGTTTATGTTATAATTGACTTGTTTATGAACCACTAAGTTGTGATTGATGTTTATATTACATTTAGGTTGTTTATGAACCAACAAGTTATGTTTGACATCTTATATGAAGACTGTGTTACAAGCTATGGTTAAGTGAGTTCTAATGAAATCATGGCATGATAGCATTAGGGGGTAAAAGTTTGAAAAAGGTAAGCAATGACTACGACTATGACTACGACTACTACTCTTGCAAATTTGCATTATTTGTGTTTAAATAGAGTGGAAGACATGAATTTCATGGATATGTATACATTTGGAATGAATTATTGCATATTGGCATGTTTATAGTATGAAAATAATGAGTGTTGATAGGTTGGGTTGCAAATTGGACCACTATAGGGCCTTGCATGCAATTTGTTATGTTTTCTGTTTAAAGTTTAAAATAGCTAAAAAAACCCAAATTCACATCCGTGAATCTTGATTCCCGCTCATGAATGATGCTCTAAAATTAGATAGATTCATTCACAAGTAAGTTCACAATATGATTCACGCACAAACAACCCGTGAACAATGCATTCATGGTCGTGATCCTAGTGTTCAAGCCCATGAATGGTTTGTAACATGCTGAATTGATTTTTATTGGTCTATGCCATATTGTGTTGCATGTATACACCCAATATGGAACTAAATGAGCATGAATGATATGGATAATGGTAACAAACATGGATTACGACACATGATAGGTTTATTTGATATATGATACATGCAAGTGGACAAAGGATACAAGTTATGTACATGACATGACCTAAGCATATGAAAAGGTAATGAATATTACATATGGTAGGAAAATAGAATATGAAAATGTATTAATGTTCATTGCCCTATAATATGACTAATTATATGGTTGATAACCTACCATCCAAGGGGTAGTAATGTAGGTTATATTATATGATTCTCATTTTATAGATAAGGTGGCTTAAGCTCTAGTAGCGCCCTTATTCCAATTTGCTAGAAACTATTAATTTAACCAATCAAGGTGGCTTAAGCTTTGGGAGCACTCTTGATTAGGGAGCTGGACTAGTATACATGGACACAAGTAGGTGAATAGGGTGACTTAAGTTGTGAGAGCACTCTTATTCATAACTTATATCCAGATAATCCTGGTATTGAGTATTAGGCTATATAACTCTTCAAGATGACGTGACATAAAGAAAATGGTTATATAATATGTATAAATGACATGGTTAAATGGAAATGGAATATATGATACATATTTTATGATTGTGAAATGCCTCTCCTTTGAAATGTCTAAGTAATAATATATGGCTTTCGCAATTGAGGTATGTACTTACATTTCCTCTACTCATGATTTGCATGATCACAACATGATGACAAGATGTTTTATAAGAAATTAAAATATGATATGAGAATATGATTTATTTATGTCATGTTTGTTATGTGATTGTATGAAAATGTTTTATGCCTATATGTACCACTAAGCTTTAAGTTGCTTAGCTTATGGATTTTCCTACACACAGTTCTTGTAGCCTTAGAGGACATTGACAGTTGAGAAGAGCTCGAGCGAATGAGAGCCATTAGTGTATTTTCGTACATTCTTAATTCTTATTCCCATGACTTTGGGTAGTTTTGGATTTTTAATAAGAATTTATTTGATTAGTTATTTATTTGGTTTGGATTTTAATGAGTTGTAATGATTGGGCACGTTTAGCCTCATTATAGTTTTATTATATGATGATGAGATCCTAGAGATCAAGATTTATGCACAATATTCAGATTATATGGCATATGAGTTATATGTTCAAATGAGATCAAGGATTTATATGTTTGACACGATATATGTTGTATGGAAAAATTTTAAATATGATACATATTAACATGTGATATTGATTATTATGATATATAGCCATATAGCATTCTATTGTATAGTTGGATTATTCCCACTATATAAGTGGATGTTATATTTATTAGTATCATAACTTAAATTTAGGCGATTTTAGACGTAAGTGTGCTATAGGTTTATCAGTTGATATGAGCTACTTCTTTATTAACTTGTAAGATTAGCAAGTGATGGCTTTCAAATCACGCGTTAATATGGCTGAGATTAGCAACTATCTTATTGTCAAGTAGAGAACCAACCTAGTGCAAGGAGCACTTAGGGCCTAGATGCTATGCTAGACTTGACTCATCAGACTTTTGGACAAACCGATTAGGGCTATATTCTTCTTAGACAATAGATGGCTAGCTTGGTATAACAGATTTTTAGGGCAGTACCATAGATTGTTCCTAAATGTCCATCACCACCAAAGCCTAAGGTGTAGATTGACAAGCTCTATAAGTATAAAACTATTGATTTCCTTAGTAAGAAAGATGATGATCTAGCTATTGCTGGGTATTAGTTAGAGAAGACTGAGAAAGTCTTCAAGGAGCTGGAGGTCGTTGTAGACAAAAAGGCTAGGTATGCTATTTCCTTACTTCAGAAGGACACTTATAACTGGTGGAAGACAGTCCTATTAAAGCCAAAGATCCTCTGGCCTATCACATAGGACTTCTTTGTTATTGAGTTCAGGAAGTAATACGTTTTGCTAGTTGATGTTGATGAAAAGAAAAAGGAGTTCTTGTACCTCAAGCAAGGGAGGATATCAATTAATGAATGCAAAGAGAATTCACTCACCTAAGTAAATATGTTGTATAGATAATTACCAATGATAGAGATAAGTGTCATTAGTTCAAGGATGGCCTTAATAAAGCAGTTGGCAACTTTGTGACAACATTCCAGTATAGCAATTTTGCAAGGTTAGTCTCCACACCATTAGTTTAGAGAAGAGGAAGAGAAAAAGAGCAGAGGAAGCTTCTAAGAAGTAAGCAACTCAAGTGGCCCAATCTACAGGCAAAAAGGGATGATTTTTAATTCAGGACAATGATAAGGCAAGAGCAAGGGAAAGGGTAAGAGCCATTCATAGGATGGTTCATATAAGAAGGGGCAGCCCTCTAGGACTACTTCAGCAACTAGTAGCACTCAGACCCAAACCATCAAGGAGAGTGCACCTTAATGTGATACATGCGACCAAAACCATAAAGGGAAGTGCAAACTAGCAACAAGAGCATATTTCAGAAATGGAAAAAAGGGCCATATGGGAAGCGATTATCCTCTAACGATAGGTAATGCTCCTACATAAACCATAGGGTCAACCCTAACTCTAACCAAGCACCAAATTCTTATATATGCATAAGAACTCCTAAACAACATGACATGATCACTAAACCACTTGAATATGAAACCGAGGTAACAAACCCCCTAGACCATAATGTAATAATGAATTGAGTATACAAGGGCTGTCCACTGATTGTATATGGGAAGGAATTTCTAGCAGACTTGACTAAGTTATCTTTCGATGAGTATGATTTGGGCGTGGATTGACTTTCACAGTATAGGACAGTTGTAAACTGCAAGACTAAATTTATAGTTCTTAAGATAGCTAAATAGGGAGGACTGTAGTGGAAGGTTAATTGTTTTCATGGCCTCTATGGGTAATATTAATGATGAAAGCAAAAAGAATGAGGAGAAAGTGGTGTGAAGCCTACTTAGTTCATGTGATTGACACCAAAAAGGGAGGTCTATATCTCAAGGACATTCCCACAGTTAATGAATTCCAAATATTTTCCAAATGACCTAAGGAAGAGTTCTCTATAGAGCTCACCCCAAGCATAACACCCATATCACCCACACCTTACAAAATGGCCCCTTCTGAAATGAAAGAGCTGAGGGCTTAGTTACATAAATTATATGATAAGGGCTTCATCAAACTAAGTGTAACTCTATAGGGTGCACCCACGTTGTTTGTAAAAAAAGATGGGTCTATGAGTCTATGTATTGATTACAAGCAGTTGATTAAGATGATTATTAAGAACTGATAACCCTTACCAAGAATTGATGATTTGTTTGATCATCTTAAGGGTGCATCTGCTTTTTTCTAAAATTGACTTGAGATCAACCTATCACCAGTTGAGGATTCAGGTATAGGACATAGCCAAGACAACATTCAGAACCAGGTATGGGAACTATGAGTTTTTGGTTATGCCTTTTCAGCTGACCACTGCTTCCAGCCGCTTTTATGGAATTGATGAACATGATTTTCAGGCCCTACCTTGATCAATTTATGGTGTTATTCATTGATGATATTTTGGTGTATTCCAAAACATCTATAAAGCATGATCAGCATCTAAAAATAGTGTTGCAGATACTGAGGGAACATAAACTGCATGCTAGGCTCTCAAAATATGAGTTTTGGCTAGATAGGTAGCATTCTTGGGACACATTGTCTCAATAGATGGTATTAGAGTTGATCTTAACAAGATTGAGGGTGTAATGAGTTAAAAGGCTCTTAGAAATGTCACAAAATTAGGAGTTACCTCAGATTAGCTAGTTATTATAGGAGATTTGTTAAGGGCTTTCTATGATTATTTCTCAATTGACCAGACTACTAATGAAAGATGAAAAATTTGAGTGGACACAAAAATGTTAGGACAGCTTTGATAGACTTAAGATGATACTAATAGAGGCTCTCGTTTTAACCTAGCCAGTCCCTGATAAGGAGTATATTATCTACAATGATGCTTATCACAATGTACCGAATGTGCACTGATGTATGAGGGTAAGGTGGTAGTTTATGCTTCTAGGCAGTTAAAGCCACATGAGAAAAATTAGCCCACATATGACTTAGAGTTGGCTCCCATTTTCTTTGCATTGAAGATATGTATCACCATCTTTATGGGGAGAAATGTTTTATCTATACAGATCATAAGAGCTTTAAGTATCTACCAACCAAAGAGAGCTTAATCTGAGATAGAGGTAGTGGTTAGAGTTGATTAAAGACTATAACTGTGTGATTGACTACCACCTGGGCAAGGCTAATATTGTGGCCAACGCTTTGAGATGGAAGATGGTTGCTGAGTTGCACATCCGATCTACACTTGACTAGTAGATTAGAGATGCATAGAGGCAGGATAGTCAGCTTGTTGAGCTAACCGAGTTGGTCTCTAGGGTAAGAGACCTGGGTATACAATTTAGACAAATGGTGGGATAAATTACTAAGGCCGCTTGTGTGTGCCTAGTATAGGTGATTTCAGACATAAGATCCTTCAGGAGGCCTATGAGATAAGTTATGTCATGCACCCAAGAAGCAATAAGATGTATCATTATTTGAATGGTAAGTACTAGTGGGTAGGTATGAAGAGGGATATCATAAGGTACACAACCACAACTAGTTTCCTACCTTGTCAACAGGTCAAGCCAGAACTTCAAGTACCATCAGGATTGCTACAACTAATCACTGTGCTGGAATGGAAATAGGAACAAATCACAATGGACTTTGTGATTGGGTTACCAGTTACACCTATGAGACATAAAGCCATATGGGTTATAGTGGAGAGGCTTACAAAGTCCCACCACTTCTTGCCTAGGAGGGGTTACTCATTGAGCGGATTAGCTGAGTTAGACATTAATGAGATAGTACAACTTCATGGTGTACTAGTCTCCTTTGTTTTAAAAT
Organism: Balakata baccata; assembly: GCA_949630135.1. Taxonomy (NCBI): domain Eukaryota; kingdom Viridiplantae; phylum Streptophyta; class Magnoliopsida; order Malpighiales; family Euphorbiaceae; genus Balakata; species Balakata baccata. The sequence continues at coordinate 22,872 of CATIWF010094256.1, read as the reverse complement.
GGGACTCCAAGATCACTTCTCATTTTTTGGATAATTTGTAGAGAACTTTAGATACCAAGCTCAGTTTATCATAGCTTTTCATCCTTAGACAGATGAACAATTAGAAAGGATCATCCAGATACTTGAGGATATGATGAAGGGTTATGTTATATAGTTTAAGGGTAGCTAGAATAAATATATGCCTTTGATTGAGTTCGCCTACAAAAATAGCTATCAATCTAGCATTGAGATGGCTCCCTATGAGGCACTATATGGTAGGAAGTGTTGGACACCATTATGTTGGACAAAGTTTAGTGAGAGGAAGTTAGAAGGTCTAGACTTGGTGCAAGAGACAAGAAAAAGTACAGGTTATCCAAGATAGGTTAAGGGCAACTTTAGATGGACACAATTCATATATGGATCTTAAGAGAAGAGATATAGAGTATGCAGTAGGAGACCAAGTTTTCCTTAAGTTTCCCTATGGAAGAAAGTCTTGAGATTCAGAAGAAGGGTAAGACGAACCTAAGATTTATTAGGCTTATGAGATCCTATAGAAGATCATACCGATTGCTTACCAGCTCGTTCTACCACTAGAGTTCAGCAACATTCATGATGTTTTCCATATCTCCATGTTGAGGAGATACAAATCAGATTCCTTTCACATTATTCCAGCTGAGAGCATAGAGATGAGACCATATCTCACATATAAGGAAGAACCTATCCAAATTCTAGCTAGAGAAATCATAGAGATCAAAAACAAGCAAGTACTATTAGTCAAGGTCTTATGGAGAAATTGTGCAACATAAGGCTACATGGAAAAGAAAAGAGGTGAAAAGGACCCATTACGTACAACTATTTAGAAACAGATTACCGGGTCAATTTGAGGATAAAATTTCTTTAAGAGGGAATGAAATGTAATGCCTGCTAATGAAGGCCTATAGTTTAACATGAATTAAGTTTAAATAAGTGTCATATATATGGTTAAGAGTTATGGAACATGAAAATAGTTGAAAAGAATTAACAAAATCAACAAATGTAGTATTCATGCCTGTGGATACATAATTCACGGTCGTGAACATCGGGTTTTTGTTTTTTTTGTACTACACAGCTTCACAGCTATGAAGCTCACTCTTCACACCCATGAAGCCCTGGGTTTAAATATGCACAATCATTTTCTTCTCCATTTTCAATTGACAAAACCCTCCCTAACCCTAGCCGATTGCATAAGACACACCAAGACTTGAAAGCCTTCGCTTCCCCTCAAATCCTTAGCCTAAGGACACTAAACCCTCTCTTAAAAACAAGGTTAAAAAAGAAAGTTTAACGATTAATAAGTGAAATCATCTCTTTGGAGTGGGACAGTAAGGAAGGATTTGGAATGCTAAAACCCCACTTTGATTTTCCAAAAGTTTCAATAAGAAATCGTTCCCTCTTTGTTTAATTTCAAGTTTAGCATGATTATGGTGAGGTTTTCATAAATAAGGACATATATACAAAGGGAACAGTTAGGAGTTTTGCCATTACAGCTTTATAATTGGGTTTCTGTATCAATAATAATACTTTGACATTTATTTATGTGTTAAAAACAATAAAGACGGTGGTGATACCAACAAAACCGAGAGAGGTAACTAGGATGCGTAGTTATCTAGGCTCCATTAGAAGTGTGTACATATATGCATTTATATTCGACTATGGCATGTTATTTGTTGAATTTCAGTGTATTATTACTTGAGTTATGGCATGAATGTGGCTAATTCATTAATAACATGTTTATAAAATGGACCTTAAGATAGTAGCTTCATTATTTGGCTTCAAGTTGAATGATGGCATAAACATGGATTATAGAATTATGCCATAGTGAGTAAAGGCTAAATAGGAGGATTTTATGTTATAATTGGCTTGTTTGTGAACCAACAAGTTATGATTGATGTTTATGTTAGAATTGGCTTATTTATGAACTAATAAGTTATGTTTCGAATCTTGTATGAAGACTATGGGTGACAAGCTATGGTTAAGTGAGCTCTAATGAAATCATGGCATGATAGCATTAGGGGCTAAAAGTTTGAAAAAGGTCAACAATGAGTATGGGTTTTACTCTTGCAAATTTGTGTTCTTTGTGTTTAAATAGAGTAAATGCGTGAATATCATGGATAAATACACGTTTGGAATGGATTATTGCATCTTAGCATGTTTATGGCATGAAAATGATGAATATTGATAGGTTAGGTGGCAAATTGGACCACCATAGAGTCTTGTATACGATTTGACATGTGAATGTTCTATTTAAAATTGAAAATAGCTGAAAAACATAGATTCACAGCTGTGAATCTTGATTCATGCCCTTGAATGATGCTCTAGAAATAGATAGATTCGTTCACAACTAAGTTTATAATATGGTTCATGGGCAGACAACTCAAGAACAATACATTCACAATTGTGAAGCTAGTGTTCACACCTATGAATGCTCTATAACATGCCGAGTTGAATTTTATTGGTTATATGCCTTATTGCTTTGTATGTATACACCAATAATGGAACTAAATGATCATGAATGACATGGAAAATGATACCAAACATGGATTACGACACATGAAATGTTTATATGATATATGATGCATGTAAATGGACAAAGGATACAAGTTATGTACATGACATGAAACATGGATATAAAAAGGATATGAATATGATAGATGATAGAAAAATGGAATATGAAAATCTATTAATGTCAGTTGCTCTATACTAGGACTAGTTATAGGATAGATGACATGCCATTTAGGGTTATTTTAAGATACCATAGGTTATATTACATTATTCTTATTATATGGACAATGTGGCTTAAGCTCTAGGAGCACTCTTATTCCAATTTGCTAGCAACTATTTATTTACCCAATCAAGGTAGCTTAAGCTCAATGAGTGCTCTTGACTGTGGAGCTCAGATGTGCATACATGGATATAGATAAGTGAATTGGGTGGATTAAGCTATGCAACACTCTTATTCACAACCTGCATCCGGATAGTCTGGGTATTGAGTATTTGGCTATATAAATGTTAACGATGATGTTGTGCAAACAAAATGGCTATGTAACACGTATAAATGGCATGGTTAAATGGAAATGGAATATATGATACATATATTATGATTTGAGATATGCCTCTCCTTTGAAATGTATAAGTAATAGTATATGGCTTTTGTAATGGAGGTTTGTAGTTGCATTTCCTCCTTTAGTCATGATTGTCACGATCACAACATGATGACAAGATTTTATATGAGAAATGAAAATATGATATGAGAATATGATTTATTTATGCCATGTTATGTGACTATATGAAGAATTTTTATGTTTATATGTACAACTTTCAGTAGATGTACAACTTTCAGTAGCTTAGCATGTGTGTTTTTCTGTATGTAGGTCTTAGAGTTGTAGAAGAGGTCAATAGCTAAGAAGAGACCAAGCCAATCAGAGTTATCAAGTATTTTCATGCATTGATAATTCATATTCCGATGACATTAAGTAGTTTTGGATTTGTAATAATAGTTTGTTGGATTAGTTATTTATTTGGTTTATATTTTAATAAGTTGTAATAATTGAGCGTGTTTAGCCCTAGTTACATATATATTATATGATAATGAGATCTTAGGGATCAGGATTTATGCATGGTATTCAGATTAAATGGCATATGAGTTATACATTCAAATGAGATCACAAGATTTATATATTGGACATGATATATGTTGTATTGAAAAATTTTAAATAAGACACAGATTAATAGGTGATACAGATTAATATTATACCATTGACCTTAGGGTGATTGATCTCCATTTTAATCTTAACAATCAAATTAAATGTCACTAATATTTTCATTTAGTGTTGTTTTTTATAGTGTATAAAGTTTCAAGTCAATTAGATTTTGTTTGCTTATGAACGAATTGACAAAGTCTTAAAGTCACTTAAGTCACACCTGTGAAAGGTATAATTGCACTTGGGAAAGATTTTGCAATCAGGAAAGTGTTCCCGATATGAAATAATTCGGCCAAAATTGAACATGAGATATAGTGCAGTTCACAACCAATTTCAAAACCACGAAACACCTTATAAAGCAAGGGTTCACAATCGGGAAAAGTGGTTTGCATCCAGGAAATTTGAAGGGACATAACAGTCAGAAAATGCCTCAACTACAATGTGCCACGTATGCTTAGGACTTCAAAATGATTAGTTTGATTTTGAAGGTTCATGATTGGGAAAGTAGTTCTTGACCGGGAAGTACTCTATGCTAAGAATATCAAAGTGTTAGGTCCAACCTCTTGTTCAATTTCATGACCGAGAAGCTGAATGAGAAAGCAAGTTCTCGACTAGAAGATGAGTGGCAAGACTAAGAAATTCAACCTAATATAGTTGTTGGAGCCGAGATTCAATCAAAGGAAGTCACGTGTCATTACCTAGTGGACAAAGAGAATTCGCAATCACGAACCCCCTATTCCCGACTGGGAATTTGCATATGCCAGCAGTATTAAATGCACCTGCAATAAGACATTAGGTAGAGTTATAGCACCATTTGTAATGGCTAATTGGTGGGTGGTAAGTATAAATACCCTACCAAAATGCCATTTATGAGATCTTACGATCTCTTAAGTGCCAAAACTCTTGCAAATTTATTTCTCAATCATTATTCATTAATTCTTTGTAAAGTTCAAGTGTTAACCTTAAACATATGGGTTAATCTTGTACAAGAGCTATGTGTGTGAGCCAAGTTACAAGAATTTAGTTGTTGTGTTGTCCATTAAAACACAAAGTTTATTGGGTTAAGTGTGAGCCTTTGAAAAAAAACCAAGTTGTGAGTTAGCTAGTAAAACTCTATTTGTAATCTAAAACGATTAGTTATTGGAACTCCTAATTGCGATTAGGGAGAGTTATAGGGTATGTTAACACTCGAACCTCTATAAATTTCATGCGCCACCTTCTTCACTAACTCTTTTTAATTTTTTGTTAATTTCCCATTTGCACAAATTTTTAATTCCTCACCAATTCATCCCCCTATTCTTAGTAATTGTTTGGGCAACAATTGGTACAAGAGTAAGGTCTAGTATTCAGGCCTAACAAGCTCTAGGAAAGATCATAATGGCTAATGAAGGATTGCAAAGTCTCAAACCCTACTTTAAGAAGTCTAACAAAGATGGAGGCATATTTGGATAGCGAAGGAGTAAACATTTGGGATAGTGTCTATAAAGAGTGGACCGCTCCAACGAAAACAAACACCAAAGACAAAAAGAGCTCTTTCCAAGGAATAAGTGGACCAAACCACATATGAAGGAAAATGGAAAAAACAAGAAAGCCATGATCATTCTCACAAGCTCACTTTCTCTTGAAGAGTGTGCTAAAGTTCAACATTATCTCATTGCATATAGTATTTGGAAGACATTGGAGAACTACCATGAAGGCACTAAGCAAGTCAGGTATAAGAGGATACAATTTATAACCAAGTATAAGCTCTTCAAGATGAAGCCAAATGAGTCCATCACCTATATGACAAATCACCTTCTTGCCGTCATCAATGGTATGAAGAAGTATGGAAGACACACAAGCCATGAAGATATTAACAATAAGATTTTAAGGAGTCTTCCAATAAGATATTATGGCTCAAGTGTTAGAGATGTTCCCTAAAGGCAATCGCATTAGGCACTAAATCTATACATTAATATTGGCATTCTTTCATTATGTTGGTATTCATATGCATATGAATTGATATGGATCTTAAACTGATTAATGAAAGTTCTTGATACATAACATAGCATGAAGGAAATTATGATAAGATCATGATAATGAGATTCCTATCATGTGTAATTATGTTAGAATCTAAATTATCCCTAGTCATAGGATTAATAAGATGGGACATTATTAATATGGATAGACTAGCACATGTTATAATCCTTAATTGGATCAAGTAGTAGATCTCATAATCTGTAAGCATAAGATGTTTAGAGTTAACACGTGGATGTTTGCTAATAGTAGTAAAGTACATTGGATGACCTGCTATGAGAAAATCATACGGATGATCTATTCAAATGTTAATGATAGTCTCATCATAACAATGATGCAAGTATTCTTAAGCTTAAGGTACTCAAAGATATCACAGATATTGATTTTGTACTTTGACTTCATTCCTTATTGCCTCATAGAGGTCACTCATAGGGTGGTTATTGGGTACAGCTTGAGGTATTCAAAGGTAATTGGGTAGCTAATAAAGGATTCACCACTCTTGATAAAAGGAGTGTATACCTATGACTTCTTGTTAGGATCATTACTTGGGAGTCACTGGCCAGAGTGGAAATATCATGAAGATAGTCTTTAGTGACATATCTAAATGAGTCTCAAGGACAAGATCTAACATCATTTGGGCTAGGTGTGACGTAGTCAGTCTAGCGGGAGTTAACACATGGTCCATACTCTGAACCGAGTGGGGTATAGAATGATGAAAGCACAAATTGCATGGATATTGTCTATGGAAAGGTTTGTAGTCAAACCACTGACTTTTTGGTCAATTGGGGATTATGATATGTTGCTAGATACTGCTCATGACTTGCTCAAATTAATTGTTAATTTGGGTGGCCAACATAACCAGGAATCTAATGGGTCACTCGCATTAGAGGTGTGAAGAATGAGTAAAATAGTCTTGGATGAGATCCAAAAATATGAGAGAATTATTTTGGGTCGAACTGTGATGGGATCATAGAAAAATTCTAGAAAAATTGCTCGAGAGGGGTCACAGGCTTGTACGGCCCAATTGGCCTAATTTACCTGAATCCCCTATTTTACTCTTATTTTGGTGCCACTTGATTTTTGAATCAAGTTTGGGTTAGAGTGGGACTCTAAAATCCTAGGAAATTTTTGGAGACATATTTATACTAAATTTTGGGCAGAAAATTTAATGAAGCCACAAAATAATTAAGTGTTAATTCTTGATTTTCTCTCAATGAGTATACACTTTGTTAGCACATTGTATATATGCTCAAACAATCACCCTTGGGGTTTCAATCTTCCATTTCCTCATGGATCAATATTAGAGACGATCCTACTTTGGATTGTTATGGTTTGCGATAAGCCAATAAGAAGGAAAATTGAAGAAACAAGCCAAGAAATTAAAGGTATTAATTTCTATCTTTGCTCTATTAAATTAGTTTTAATAGAACAAGTTGTATCCTATGAACATGGTTTTGAAGAATTTTAATTTCTACTGCATTTTTTTTATGTGATGCATCTTCAAAACCCAACATCAAAGGTGGCAAGTATAAAAGAAGCCAATGAGGAATTGAGCTCAATTCCAATCGATGTGCTCATTGGCAAGGTTCTAACTCATGCGATGGCTCTAGCTAGAGATAAAGAGCTTGAAGTAGAAAGAGAGAAGAAGAAGCCTTTAACACTCAAGGCAACCACTACTACCTCCAAAGCTTAACCTATAAACCTCATTAGTTATGATTAAGTTAGTAATGAAGAGAATGAAGAGATAGCTATGCTATCAAAGAAGATGAAGAGGATGATTATGAACAAGTATGGCTCAATCAAGAATTACAAGCAAAAAGCCTCAAGGTTCAACTCCAAAGTCTCTTCATCTAACAATAACAACAAAAGCAAGGATAAGGTGAAGTTCTATGAATATGGCAATGGACATATAAAATCTAAATGTTTAAGGCTCAAGAAATACAAGGGCAAGTCTCATAAGGATGGTGGAGACAAAGCCCACAAAGCTATGTGGGATGATCCTATATCAAGTGATGATGAAGGAAGTCAAGAGGAAATGGCAAACTTGTGCTTCTTGACTTTGGAGGATTAGTCCAATGAGGTATGCTCTACATCTCAATCTAATGCTTTAAATTCTTGTGTTGATGATGATGTTGATGGTGACCTTATTGAGGTCACAAGCTTAGGGGTAGAGAAGTACAAAAAAAGTTGAATTTCATAAAAGAAATAACTCTAAGCTTAAAGATGATCTATCTAACCATCAGAAGGTTGTGGAAGAGCTAAAAATCTCCAATTCTTCTCTTAAGAAGTCATTAGATGAGATTTCATCAGAACTTTACTTAAAGAAAACAATGCTTTGAAAAATGAAGTTGAGTTGAGGCTATATATCTCTAAAATTCTCAAAGGGAATGAGAATTTGGATACTCTTATTGTATCTCAAATAACTCCCTTGGTGAAACATTGCTTAAGCTTTAATGGGGCATTATCATCATCATCCCCACCTAGCACTATTTTTGTTAAGGCTAGCACACCACGAACCTCTTTTATTGAGGTAGTTGCCTCTAAGGCAAAGAACAAGGCATACACAAAAGCCCCTACTTGAAGGAATAGTAGTAAAAGCTCACTTGGCTCAAGAATGAAACCTCAAAAGGCTAACTATGCCTTCTTTTACAAGATGCATGCACCTAGGAAAACACCTACTTCACAAGAGTGTGTTTGTTGTTGAACTTCTTCTTATGCCTCAAATAAGAAGGTTGTGAGGCCTAAACCCTAAGTAAGATGGCAAGAGTCTTTCAAGACTAATCAATGCCACTATTGCATAGTGTTTGGACTCATCAACATTCATTGTTTGATTAGAAAATCCCATTGAGATTCTTCTAGGACTAATACCTAAGAACCCAAGTTTGTTTGGATACTTAAGAACTAAACTTGAATTGTTATTTTTATAGGTATGACTAAAGTTCACTAGCAAGGAAAACATATGGCTTATTGATAACGGATGCTCTCAAGGCATATGATGGGAAACAAGAGCCTTTTCCTACGCATCAGGTGTATTGATGGTGTTAAGGTCACCTTTGAAAACAATGCTAAGGATAAGGTAAATGGCTTTGGTTCCATAGGACTTGATGATATCAATTATAGATGATGTGATACTTGTTGATGGTTAGAAACATAACTTGTTGAGTGAGTCAATTATGTGATAAGGGAAACCAAGTCATCTTTAACTCTAATGGATGTCTAGTGAACACTTTGAATGGTTAAAAGATATTCAGTGGAGAAAGAGATGGCAATACTTACATAATTGACTTACACAAGGTGATTAATGTTTCTTCTAATTGTCTTATGTCTATTAGTAAAGAATCTTGGCTATGACATAGAAGGCTTGGACATGCAAACATGGATTTAATACAAAGCCTTAGCAAAGAGAAACTAGTAAATGGGCTCCTAAAAGTCAAGTACATGAAAGACAAGACTTATGAGCCATGCCAAAGGGTGAAGTAACATAAATCATCATTTAAGCTTAAGAACATTGTAAGTACCTCTAGACCTCTATAACTTTTACATCTTGATTTGTTTGCTCCTAGTAGAGTTGCTAGCTTACGTGATAAACACTATGCGTTTGTCATTATTGATGACTACTCTAGGTTTGCTTGGCTAATTTTCTTAGCTCGTAAAAGTGATGCTTTTGAAAATTTCAAGCACTTTGCCAATAGGGTCCAAAATGAAAAGGGATACTTTATCTCTAAGATTAGAAGTGACCATGGTAAAGAAGTTGAAAATGAGCTTTTTGGAAACTTTGGTTTAGAAAATAGTATTTCACAATATTTTTCCACTCCTAGAACTCCTTAAAAAAATGGAGTAGTTGAAAGGAAAAATCATATATTAGTAGAGATGGCTAGAATAATGCTCAATAAGTATGTTTCACTAACCTACTTTTGGGCCGAAGCCACCAATATTGCTTGTTGCATTTCAGACTGTGTTTTTAAAAGACCTATTTTAAATAAAACCTCTTATGAGCTAAGGAATGGAAGAAAACCCAATATCTAATACATTAGAGTATTTGGTTGTAAGTGTTTTATATTGAACATCAATGACAACCTTAGGAAATTTGCCTCAAAATTGGATGATGATATATTTCTCTAGTAAAGTTTATAAGGTCTTCAATAAGAGAACATTAGTTGTAAAAGAGTCTATTCATGTTAATTTTGATGAATCTTGTAAGCTTAATCTTGGGAAAATTAGTGCTTTTGATGATGTTGTAGATACTGTGGAGAACCTCAATCTTTATCAAGAGGAGAATGAAGAAACATCAAAGAAGAATGATATAAGGAACAAGAGGAGCAATATTAAGAGGAAGCTTAGCCTCAAGCCTAAGATTAAAGAACCAATGAGCTACCAAGGGGGTGGAAGTTTGTGAGAAACCACCTAAAGGAGCAAATCATTAGTGCTCATTCCAAGCTTTTATATTCTAATCTTGCTTTTGTCCCTCAAATTGAACCAAAATCTATTGATGAGGCTTTAGATGATGACAGTTAGGTGATTGCTATACAAAAGTAACTTAACCAATTTGAGAGAAATAAGGCTTGGATTTTGGTTCCAAGACCTAAGGACTATCCAATTATTGGTAGTAAATGGGTCTATAGGAATAAGTTAGATAAGGAAGGTAAAATCACCATGAACAAAGCTAGATTGGTTGCCAAATAGAATAACCAAGAGAAACCTTTACTCCTGTAGCAAGATTAGAAACAATTCGTATTTTGTTAGCATATGCATGCCATATGAATTTCAAGCTTTTTCAAATGGATGTTAAAAGTACTTTTTTTAAACGGTTTTATAATGAAGTTGATGTTGAACAACCTCTCAAGTTTGAAACTCATGAGTTTCCAAACCATATCTATAATCTCACTAGGGCCTTAGGTGGATTAAAGCAAACTCTTAGAGCTTCGTATGAAAGACTTTGTGCATTCTTTTTAGACAATGGGTTCTCTTAAGGACATGTTGATACATCCCTTTTTATTAAAAAGCATAAGCATGACACTCTCAATGTTCAAATTTATTTTGTTGATATCATTTTTAGAGCTACTAATAAAACTCTTTGTCAAGAATTTGCTAAGTGTATGACTAGGGAATTTGACATGAGCATGATGGGAGAGCTCAATTCCTCCTTGGTCTTCAAATCAAGCAAAACAAGGAGGGCATCTTTATCAACCAATTCAAGTAGATAAAGGAATTGCTCAAGAAATTTGGAATGGAATAATGCAAGAGTGCCAAGACTCCAAAGAGTACATCAATAATAGTGCACAAAGATAAGGAGGGTAAGGCTATTAATGAAAAGCTTTATAGAGGTATGATGAGTTCTCTTTTTTATTTAACCGTCTCTAGAGCCAATATTATGTATAGTGTTTGCTTATGTGCTAGATTTCAATCATATCCTAAGGAATGTCATTTGAATGCCATAAAACATATTTTAAAGTATCTTCATGGCACAATATATTTAGGAATATAGTATCCTAAGAACATATCATTGGTTTTTCAGATGCCGACTATGCTAGTAGTCTTTCAGATAGAAAAAGCACTTTCAGAACTTATCACTTTATTGGTGAATGCTTGGTTTCTTAGTTTGGCAAGAAACAAGTTTCAGTTGCCTTATCCATTGCCAAAGTAGAGTATGTGGTAGCAGGTTATTGCACTCAAGTTCTTTGGCTGAAACAACAACTCAAAGACTATGGCCAAGTGATTGACCACATTCCTATCAAATGTGAAAACGCTATTGCAATAAATATTTCTAAAAATCCCATACAACATTTTAGAAGTATACATATTGACATTGGACATCATTTTTTGAGGGATCATGTTCAAAATGGTGATGTTGTGTTAGAATTTATTGACACTAACAACCAATTGGTAGATATTTTCACTAACCTCTCAATGAAGAAAGGTTTTGTTTTATAAAAAATGGAACTTCGTTCACTTGATGGGAGCACATTGATTTAAAAAATAAATTTTAAATTCATACATTTGCATCTTTCATATGTTTGTTCACTATAATGTAATTTGTATATTTCTTATGTGCTTGAAAAGGATGTCATGCTTTAAATGCTTATATATGTATTTATGTGAAAAAATTTGAACAATTGTGTTCTTGATGTTTAATTTGATGAACTTCAAGATTCAATTGATTAAAGACATTCATATTGATCATATTTTATATGCCATGCTAGGATACGTAAGTATTAGTTTTGTATCATTTTTTTTGGGCCTATAATTCGCGATTAGGAAGGTACTTTACAATCGATAATTATTTCATGCTCGTGAGATTTCGACCTATTCATAACTGTTGCTGGCTTTTCAAACTTCACGCTTGGGAACCTAGTTTCCTGCTAATGAAATTTGAAATTCTTTTGACCGTTGCACCTACTCAAAAGTTCACGCTCGAGAAGACCCATTTTGTGGTCTCAGTGTAGAAATTTCAAATTTTTGGACCATTACAGGTTTCTCACTCACGAACCTTTAGTTCGTGGTCAGGAACCGCTCATTAACAGCTTTTTCAAAATTGCTATCTCTCTCGCTAAAACACTTTTAAGTCATTCTTATATTCTTCTTCCATCTTTTATTCTTCTTTCATCTTTTTCAACTCTCTAAATCATCCTTCTAACACCTAAGACATGCAACATGTGCTTCCAAAGGCAAGGGTGTGGCCTCTTCCTCCTCTAACATAAACTCTTATGAAGATATTTTCAACCGCTTCTCCAAGGAAGAGAAAGTTCGGTATAACAAAATAACTAACAAAACTTTTCTCTCTAACAAAAATCTAGATCTGGATTATATAGGAAAGTTGGGGTTAAGAGAAAAGATAGTAGAAGTTCTTGAAGAGATGGGATGGATGAGTTTTGTCCTCCCTAATGAAGATGGGTATGACTAACTCACTATTTAGTTTCTTTCCACCCTCCAAGTAATCAAAGATGCTAACCACCCTCTTGGTTTCTATGGAGTACAATTTAGGATGTTTGGACAACAACAAGAGATGACAAAGAACCAATTTGCCACCATTTTTAGGTTCAGGACACAAGGTACCTTAATGATGCGAGTATGCACCTTTCTTACTCTTCTTTTTAGCAATAAATCTCTTGTGAAAACAACCTTGAAAAATTTTCAAACTCTCTAAACATTTTAAATCCTTCCTTCATTTCATCGTTCATCGCATTCTTACTTTCACCTTCAATGCAAGGGGAGATAGTAATGAGAAAATTTCCAATGCAAACTTCTTTTACATGTTGAGGCCTTGATTGCTCTTGTTCTTTCTCTTGGACCCTTGTGGCTTCACCAATTGATAATCTTGCTCTTTTCTTGGACATCACTGGAGAAGATTGTTAGGCTTTTTGCTCTCTAAAAGTATAGATAAAGATATATGTGCCTTTAGTCACTCTCTTTATGGCTTTGTAATGGGGAAGGCATTGGATGTCAAGTGGGTTCTCAAATTTGGAGCAGGTGAAGGTGAGAAGGTAGGTATTCTCTTTGGTTAAAATGCCAAGGTGTTTGGCAATGAAAGTGACTTAGACATGGAGGGAATGGTTCCTCTATTGGTGTTGGCCATAGAGTAAAATTTATCAAGGAGAAGAGGAGTGGTTTCCATTTGTTTGTGCTCTTTACAAGACCTCTACAACTTGTAAATAAGGAATTTTGATATGATGAAGCATCTCCATATGGACATTCAAGAGATGCATGGTGTTATAGGTTTGAAAGTTTGCCTAATAAAATTTAATGAAATAGCAACCTTTAAGGGGAATGATCAATATAAAGAAGACAATGACAAAGAAGAAGAAGATGCCTAGACCTTTAATCTTTAATTAGATCCTTTTCTTTCTATTTTTTATTGTTTCTCTTTAGACTTTAGTGTCTTACTGGTTTGGCTTTAAGTTTTATGATCAAACATCTATGTTATGTAACACATCTTTCAATTTTAATACATTATGTTTTATATTTACTTTTATATCTCTCTTTTCTCTACCTTAGTCTATGGATTTTTTGGCATATATTCATTTTGATCTTGATAAAAGAGGAGAAAAATGAGAGAAAACTTAGCAAAAATTGACTTAACTTCAAATTGGCACTTAGTTAAAAAGTGTTGACTTTTTACAACTTTGTTTGACTTAATTGTTCAATATGTTATTGTGCTTAGTTTTCCTTGAAACATCATATATACATATTTCAATACTTGAATTTCATTTATGCACTAGTAATTTATTAATTTTGCTTAGTTTGATTATCAAAATTAAAAAGGGAGAGATTATTGACTTTAGGGTGATTGATCACTATTTTCATCTTGACAATCAAATTAAATGTCACTAATATTTTCATTCAATATTGTTTTGACAATGTATAAAATTTCAATTCAATTAGATTTCATTTACATAGTCAACAAATTAACAAAGTCTTCAAGTTGCCTAAGTCACACCCCTTAAAAGGTATATTTGCGCTTGGGAAAGATTTTGCAATTAGGAAAGTGTTCTCGATCGAAAATAATTCAGCCAAAAGTGAATAAGAGATACATTGCAATTCACGACTAATTTCACGACCGCAAAACACCCTATGAAGCAAGAGTTCATGACCGAGAAAGGTGGTTTGCGTTCGGAAAATTTGAAGCTATATAACCGTTTGAAAGCGCCTCAACCACAATGTGCCACGTATGCTTAGGACTTCAAAACGGCTAGTTTGACTTTGAAGTTTATATTAGGATTACACTATACATATCGACTATACAAGTGGAGCGGAATTTAAAATTTTCTAATCCCAAATTAATGGGACAACCTGTGTAGTCTTAATCAATTAACCAACCATAGAAGGTTTGAAGAAGATTACCTTTTGTCAGAGCTTTTGTCCTTCATTTCACTTTACCAGGTTGTCACAAACCACAGTAATCCTTCCTAAGATCACCTCTAATGTTAGTCCACGCGAAGGATACGAAGAGGAAAATCTTTTAGCTATGGATTTTGCATAATCTCTTGTGCTAGCAAGAAAAGATGCAAGAGAGGAGAGGGAAGAACAAAAACACTTTTGTTCTTTATGAGCAGCTCAATCTGGATGTCAGAAAATGGACTATTTATAATCCTTGAGCAATTAAGGTTCAGAACCTTCGCTTAAAGAATAATAATCAGATTAGATTTCCTATTCTGATGTCGGTCCCAATCGGGACACACCTGTCCAGTTGGGAAATGCCTTAAATCGGGTGGTTCCTGGTCATTACATCCCGTGTCCCGATTGGGACCAAGTACAATTATGGTCCAGTAGCAAATGCCAACCGGGACATGTATATCCTAACCATGACTTTTGTCCCAACCTTTCTCTTTCCATTTGGATCCAATCCAATTGCCCATTTTACTTCCTTTCCCCATCTTCAATGCGTGTGACCAATTAGGCTCCTAGTTAAGTTGGTCATTCAGATCAACACTTGATCTTGAGCAAGTCATGAGCGGTATTTAGCAACACATCACAACCCCCGATTAACTAGAAAGTCAGTAGTTTGACTATGAACCTTTCCATAAGCAATATCTATGCAATTCGTCCTTTTACCCTTACTATACCCCACTCGATTCAGAGCACGGTCTAAGTGTCAACTCTCACTAGACTGACTACATCACATCTAGTCCAAGTGGTGTTAGTACTTGTCACCGAGACTCATTACTCATAAAGATATGTCTTTGAAGACCTTCTTCAAGGTAATCCTACTTTTGCCAAAGTTTTCCAAGTAATGATCCCGACAAGTGGCTGTGGATATTCTCTCCTTCTAACAGGAATGGTGAATCCTCTATTGGCTACCTAACTATCTTCGAATACCTCAAAATGTACCCAATCACCGCCATATGAGCAACCTCTCCTAGAGGCAACACGGAATGGAGTCAAAGTATGAGATCAATATCTAAGATAACCTTGGGCATCTCAATCCAAAGATATTTGCACCGTTGTAATGATGAAATTATCATTGACATATGTTTAGAATACATATATGATAATTTCATAGTGGGTCTTGGATGTATTTATCTACTCTAGTAAGTATCCACAAGTTAACTCTAAATATAGCATGCTTATAGTTTATGAGAACTACTACTTGATCTAATCAAAGAATAAAACATGTGCTAGCCTATCCGGATCAATGATATCCCATCTCATTGATCCTATGGCTAAGGATGATTTAGATATAAACATAGTTACACATGATAGGAATCTCACTATTATGATCCCATTTTGATTTCCTTCTTGCTATATTTATATCATGGACTTCATTAATTAATTTAAGATCCAATCAATTCATATTATAAATGAACATTAATAAATGAAGATCCCTTTATTCATATCAATGAAAAGTGTATATATAGTGCTAAAGGTGATTGCCTTTATTGAACTTCTCTAACAATCTCCCATTTGCACTAAAGCTATCGCCTTTATATCTAATACCATAGGCAAGTATATATGAATCGTACTTCTTTTAGGGAGGTCTCTTAGTTAATGGATCAGCTATATTCTGATCTATGGGCACTCTTTCTACTTTTACATCGCCTCTACCTATGATCTCTCTAATCATATTGTAGTGTCTGAGCATATGTCTAGACTTTTGATGAGACAATGGTTCCTTTGCTTATGCAATGGCAACAGCTGTAACGAATTAACAATGCTTGGAACCACTCCTAGCTTTATGATGAACTTCTTTATCCAAACCGCTTCCATAGCTGCCTTAGAAGCTGCAATGTACTTTGCTTCAATCTTTGAATCAGTAGTCGTTTCCCATTTGGAACTCTTCCAACTGACTACACCGCCATTTAATGTGAACACATAGCCTGAATGGGACTTAGAGTCATCCTTATCAGTTTGGAAGATGACATCTGTATACTCGCTTACTTTAAGATCTCCATCTCTATAAACTAAGAAAACATCCTTAGTTCTTCTCAAGTACTTTAGGATATTCTTAATAGCCACCCAACGACCATCGTCGAGGTCTAACTGGTATCTGCTCATGACACTCAGAGCATATGACACATTAGGTCTAGTACATATCATAGCATATATGATTGATCCTAAAACTGAAGCATATGAGATCAAACTCATACAAGTCCTCTCATCTTATGTTTTTAGACATATAGTCTTTGAAAGAGTTATCCCATGTGTCATAGGAATACACCCTTTCTTGGACTGCTCCATCATAAATCTCTTTAGCATCTTATCTATGTATATATACTATGAAAAACTAAGCAATCTCTTAGATTTATCTCTATAGTTCTTTATTCCCAAAATATAGGTTGCAGCTCTAAGGTCTTTCATGGAGAAATTCTTGGAAAGCCAAATTTTAACAGTTTGAAGGACCGAGACATCGTTTCCCATAATTAATATGTCATCCATACATAATATAAGGAAAACAATTACACTCCCACTAACCTTCTTATATACACAAGGTTCATTCGGATTTTGTGAGAAACTAAACTCATTGATTGTCTCATCAAACAGGATATTCAAACTCCTGGATGCTTACTTCAATCCATAAAAGGATCTTTAGAGCTTGCACACCTTTTGGCCATCTTTGGATGTGAATCCTTCTGCATGTGTCATATACATATCGTTCGTAAAATTTTCATTAAGGAAAGCTGTCTTCACAACCATTTGCCATATCTTATAATCATAATAAGCAGCAATGGTAAGGAGTATCCTAATAGATTTAAGCATAGCCACTGGACTAAAAGTCTCATCATAGTCAATTCCTTATCTTTGACAATAACCCTTAGCTACCAGTCTAGCTTTATGGGCAACCACATTACCCTCCATGTCAGTATTCTTCTTGAAGACTCATTTGCACCTTATGGGCTTTATCCCCTCAGGTGGGTCAACCAAGGTCCATACCTGGTTTTCATACATGGAATCCATTTCTGATTGCATAGCCTTTAGCCATTTATCATATTCTGAACACTTCAGAACTTCTTCATAGCTAGTAAGCTCATCATCCTCAATAAGCAAGATATCGTTCTGATTGCTTATAAGAAATCCATATCTCTCAGGAACAGTATGTATCCTACTAGATCTACGAAGATCTTGTGTATTAGTAGGTGTAGTTGTTATTTCATCTCCATGATAACAGGCTCGAGCTCAGGTAGTTGATATGTGTCTGTTAGAGCATCTTGAACTTCTTTAAATTCAATCTTGCTCCCACTATCTCCTTTAAGAAGAAATTCTTTCTCTAAAAAGATAGTATGCTTTAAAACAAATACATTTTGTTCCAAAGGATTGTAGAATTGATATCCAATTGTTTCTTTGGGATATCCTACAAATAGAAATCAGTTAAATTTAGCCTTAAGCTTATCTGACATTGTCTGCTTCACATAAGCCAGACAACCCCATACTTTCAAATGAGAAAGAACAAGCTTCTTTTATTCCATATCTCGTATGGTGTAAGATCAACTGACTTAGAAGGGACCTTATTTAAAATGTAAACAGTAGTCTCTAGCGCATACCCCCAAAGGACTTAGGAAGTTCAGCATATCCCATCATAGACCTCACCATGTCCAATAAGGTTTGGTTTCTCCTTTCGGCCAAACTAGTGTGTTATGGCATAAAGGGAGGAGTCCATTGGGATAAAGTCCCATTATCCCTAAGATAAACCTAAAACTCTTGACTCAAGTATTCACCACCTTGATCAAATCTAAGTATTTTGATACTTTTTCCAAGTTATTTTTCTACTTTAAGTCCGATTCTTTGAACTTTTCAAATGCATCAGACTTGTATCTCATAAGATACACATACCCAAATCGCGAATAATCATCAATGAAGGTAATAAAGTAGGGATAACCACTTATGGCGTGTGTAGACATTGGGCCATATACATATGAATTTGTTAGGTCCAACAGCTCAGTTACATGTTTACCCTTTCTTCTAAAAGGTGATTTTGTCATTTTGACTAATAAATAAGGTTCGCAAGTGTCATATGATTCATAATCAAATAACCCTAAGCTACCATCTTTATGTAGTTTAGTTATGCACCTCTCATTTATATGGCCAAGGCAACAATGCCACAAGAATGATGGTTTAGATTTATCCATTTTAGTTTTTTATTATTGTTATCGATATTGTAAATAGAACTAGACATGTCAAGAATGTAGATTACATTGCACAAAGTTCCAGCATCATAAAGAATATCATTTAACATTATTGAACAACCATTGCTATTAATTGTTAAATTACATCCACTTTATTCAAACTAGAAATAGAAATAATATTCTTATTGGAATATAAAAGCAATTATCTAATTCTATTACAAGCCCACTTGGAAGGGTCAAAACATACATTCTTATAGCTAAGGCAGTAACTCTTGCTCCATTGCCAACACATAGGTCTAACTCTCCTTTCTTGAGTTGTCTACTATTCTACATATCAGTGCATATGAGTGAGCCACAATAGGTATCCAATACTCAAACATTATTAGTAGAAACAGTGTGAATATCAATGACAAAAATACCTGAAGTAGATGGGACATCAGATACCTTCTATTTCAAGGACTCCAACTTGCAGTTCCTCTTCCAATGGCCATCTTTGCCACAATGGAAGCAAGTTCCCTTTAGGGCAGTCTCTTTGGCCTTCTTCTTAGCCATGCCTCCTTTAGGCTTTGTGGACTTCTTCTTCTTGTTCTTTTTCTTTAAACTAAAAGAATCCACCAATATCACAGCCTTATTGTCCTTCTTGACAGATGGTCAGTTGTCTTGAGCATGTTGATTAGCTCAGAAATAGTGGTGGAAATCTAGTTCATCCTATAGTTAAGAACAAAATGTGTATAACTATTGGTCAAACCACTTAGAATTAAGTTTGTACTTAATTTATGATCCATCACAAACCCCAAGCCGGCCAACCTCTCAATATTGCCATTCATCTTCAGTATATATTGCACTAGAGATGTCCCCTCAATCATTTTAGAGCGGAAGAGTAGCTTAGAGAACTCGAACCTTTTGGATCTAGCTCGCTTATCGAAAAGTTTCCTAAGATGGTAGACTATGGTATTTGCATCCATAGCCTCATGATGCTTCTGAAGTTCTGATGACATAGAAAAGAGCATAACACAGCCTGCCAACTCACTATCATCAAGATGCTTCTTGTATGCCTTTTGAACCTCTTCAGAAGCATCAGCAGCTGGGTGATCGGGAAGTAACTCATCAAGAACATAGCCTATTTTTTCAGCCCTGAGAACTATTCTCAAGTTTCTAAGCCAATCCAAGAAATTCGACCGTGTCAATTTTTTTTCATCCAAGATAGATCGCAGATTCATATTTGATGACATGGTGATTCTAGCAACCTAGATGTAAAAGATAACATATTAGAAAATGTACATCAATAAATTATTAGGTCTTTAATAATCGCATTATGGCTCCTACTATTTTATTGCAAACCCATAGCCCTCAATATGAACATGAGAGAACCCGTTAGAAGTTCTCTTAGTGGGTTGGTATCCAATTCCAACTTAAGAATGACCTTGAATGTGCTCAACAAGTCTTCTTAGGCCAAATTGGTAGGTATCTGATCCATACCAATTGCATTTCACATGCAACTACCAACTTATGCTATCAACTAATTGATGTATGTATAAATCATTGAGCTATCAACACTTAATGCATATACATCTCATGTACATTGCCCAACACCGCCTCTATTCCATATTGACCTTGAGTGTGCTCAACAAATCAATGGAATTGGTTAAGTCTAATCCATTAATCATGAAATCATATTTCAATGGTTCGAATATATTCTTATAAAACGAGCTTGAGTGTGCTTAATAACCCTACATCTAGAAGAACTCTGGTTCTCCCCATATTAATGGAAGGCATTAGACTTAATTGTTATTTATCAAGGGATTTTGTTAATTAAGTTTCATCATATTATTGCATTCATAACATACATCCATTCATCACATAGACATATATATGATAGTTACTTTAACTACATGAAATGATTATGGACATTCTAACATTAATCCCTCGAGCTATAAAAGGATTGATTAGGTCTCACCTAGGTAGATGCATAAATTGCAACCCAAAATAGAATTCAAAATCATATTCTAAGTCTTCTTGTATATTGGCACCACCTCTTGGCTTTTTGCTCATTCCACTTCAATCATAATCTAATCCTATGTAATCTAATTACATAATATTAAAGTTAGAAAAGCTCAATTTACATTTGAGAGGAATTAGATAAGAAGAGATATACAAGAGAGTATAGAGAGAGAGGTAGGGACACACAGGCCCTATTTACCAAATACAAAATTAAAATCCATGCATGCTCAATCACATTGGCTTAGTCTATAATCATCCATCATCCATCATGCCACATACACCTTTAGTATTCATTCTCTAATGCAGAATAAGGTAATATAAAAAATTAAAATTCAAGTCCCATTTGGCCATATCATGATTTTCTTTTATCATGTAATTTCACTTTGGGTTTAATTCCATAATCACATTATCAATTAAAACCAAAATTTCCAGAAATTAATTACAAATTAAATCATCTTAATTTTGATATCAAATAATTAAACAATTTAATTATTTCATATGGTCTAAATCTAGTCAAACTAGGGTTAACTTAATTCCATTTTGAATCAAATTTGAAATTCCTAATAATTCTAAAGAATATATCATATATCCAGGTATCTATAGATCAGTTCAAGCCAATCTGAAGTACAATCTCGGACTAGTGAACCAATCACAAAATACCCAAACCGAATCAATCAAATTCCAGAATTAAAATGGAATCAAGAGGAATTAAATTAACAATATGACATATTTATAAAATATCAAAATATTCCAAAAAAATCTAAATTTTATGAATTTTAAGGTGCTGGAAAATTGATTAAAATAGAAACTGGAACTAGGTAGTGTCTTGGTCGAGAAACTCTTTTCCCGGTCGAGACTTCTGCGTTTCCAGAATTCTGAAACTCTTTCAAAACTTCGTTCGATCTGTTCAAAAACCAAACTAATGTTTTAAACATATTTTCGGGTTCATGTGTTTATCAAATAAACAATCATTGTAGAACATATCATGGAAATCAAAGATTTAATCATATTAAACAATTTAAAACACTAGTTTTGACAATTAAAATACAATACCAACCAATTAATCATACAAATCAATTTTGTATCAAATCTTTCATTCTCATTAATCCTAGAACATCATATGAACAGATTAATAATAAAGAAAACAAAATGGGCCAAATTTAATCTCATTAAACTTTAAAAACCTAAGTCAAATTTTCATGCAATTGGATCTTTGATCACTTGAAGAGTGGAGAGGAATTCAATTGTGAGTTTATCATGGCCATCTTCAAAGGGCATGATGAAAGTGGTCCACCCCATTTCTTCAAGGATGCTAGTGATTTCATCTTTGACACCCAATTTGACAAGATCATCAACATTGAGAGTACGGTTGGAGATGAATTTTTTGGTTGTAATGATGGAATACCGTTTCTTTCCCTCCCTTGAGAAGGCATTGAAGATATCTTGAAATGAGGAGAATTGGGAGGAGGTAGGCACTCCTTTGCCTCTTGATTTCGAGGTGCTAACTTTTTGTGTCATTTGAGAGGGTGAGTATAGAGGGAGTTTAAAGATTTTGTTGTTGAAAAATTGAAAGAGAGAGAGAGTTTTGTTCTTCAAATTAAAATTGATTAAGACAACCATAGGGAGGCTCTAACACCACTATTGGGATTACACCATGCATATCAAATATACAAGTAGAGCGGATTTTAAAATTTTGTAATCCCAAATTAATGAAACAACCTATGTAGTCTTAACCAATTAACCAACCATAGAAAGCTTGAAGAAGATTACCTTTTGTCAGAGCTTCCACCCTTTGTTTCACTTTACCGGGTTGTCATAAACTGCAGTAATGTAACATCCTCGACTTTCCCACATGCATTATGACACGCATTACATTTGGACATATTCATTTTATATATATGTCACTCATATGAAACACATGCATACGTAGGGATTTTAGCTGAACGTATTCACGAGATAAACTTGACACGGGTCGGTTTATCGCAATAGGACCAAGTCGTACGTGTCTAGCTATAATTTAAATATGGACACAAAATATTGAAAATGAAATTAAATAAATGATTATATTTGAAATAAAGGAA
>CATIWF010094216.1:0-14046 GCA_949630135.1 Balakata baccata | reverse complement strand
CTAAGCTTATACTTATGGTGAATACTTTGTAGCAATAATTAATAAAATCGACAATAATAATGATTTGAGCATCATAAATAAAATTTTCAATAAAATATAAAACAACAAAGATATTATTATTTCATATTTTACTTACCATTGAATAATTATACAATAATAAATCCTCTCATTCCTTAATTTATTTTCTTCACTTAATTGACCAAAATTATATTACCAAAACTAGGCTTTAGGAAGATACATAGGGGTCTTGACCTTACAATCGTCATGACTTTACAATCATGTAATAAATATTTGAATAATTAGACGTCATGCACTCTCATCTGAATAATTGGCTATAAAGTCTCATCATCCCTAATTGGCATGCCAATCTATCTATTCTATTCTAGTCAATAATGATGGGCAAATATTCACTTATTATATAATTTTACTCTCATTTTAATTTTGTTCAACAATTTTACCATTTGTCTATAGTCCATATTCTAGATTGCAATTTCTAATTCATATACTGATATTTCAACTCTTCAATCATATATCAAATAACTATACTACATAAAACAAACATTTAATAAAACTATATCATAAAATCATACAATTAATAAGCAATTTAAAAATGACCATCAAATATAAGCACACTGTAACACCTTATACCTTTAGATATCACATATACTTGTACAATGTTATCATATGTTGCATAAGAATAAGACAAGATCAAGTTTACAGTGAGATATATTTTTAAATAATGCAATTTGGTGAGTTGCGACTCAGTGAGAATAACCATCAAATGCTTTCTAAAGTACCAAGCAATACACAATAACAATCACAATCATCGCAGATTTAATACTTCATTCCATTCATCAATATCATATGAATATAAGTAACATTAAATCTTATAAATATTGTCATTTGCTTATATTTATGCTTACATTTGTCATTTTCTTTTTTGTGGTTACCAAGTTAAATTGACATTACCTCAGATTTCTGTGTGAATATATATCATGTGAATATTTGCATTTGCTAGCTAGCTTCATCATTTGCACATTTGTTAAGTCATATGTCTTTTCTTTTACTTTTCTTTTATATTTAAACATTTGCTTGGGCCATAGGCCTTTTCTTTTGCTTTACAATATCATCTACCCAGTCACAAATGCCTTTTTAAGTCCATATGCATATGCATTTGCAATAAATTATTGTACAACCATTGCATTTGTATCATCCTTTGTACATCAATTCATTCATCACATTATGTAAAGTAGGCGAATACATTTAACATAATCATATCACAAACATGTCCACAAGTAGACATACAATTAACACAATCATTTCACAAATATGTCCACAAATTATTCATCATCTCATATCATAGCCACAGCATAGCAATCATGTTATTTATATAACAAGTCAAATCACATTACACATAGCATGCAACATTCATGTGTACGAGATAAATTATTTGATAATTAAACTCACTTTGTATTTGGTATCCAACCCTTAACTTATTCTTTATCTCTTCCTTATAGGTCACCAAATAGTTGTGAGCCGGTAATTAGGTTGAGGCTTTTGCTGGATATTTTAAGAGAAAAGAAAAAAGATGAAAAGGAGGACAAAGTGGAACGGGGAATTGAGAGAATGAACAAGTTAAGCCAAATGACTCAACCACCTCTCTTACTTGTTTTGTCTTGTTGTCCTTCCTTATTATTATTATTATTATTATTATTATTATTATTATTATTATTATTATTATATATTTACATGTATCTAATCAATACCAAAAGTGCAATGTAGTCAAGTAGTCTACTTTAATTAAAATATTATGTCAAATTTCATTTATTTCAATTTAATAATTTTATTCAATTTTATTTTTTATACTTTATCATCCTCATTTAAATTATAACTAGATATGTGTGATTTAGTATCATTACAATAAACCGACACATAATAAGTCTATCTTATGAACACATTCAAGCCAAAATCAATATGTATGCATTTGTTTCATATAAATGACATACATAAAATGAACATGTTCAAATGAAATGAATATAAAATACATGTAGGGAAGGTCGAGGATGTTACACACACTATCATTTAATTTCAAAATAAAATATTAATTATTGCCAATAAAGTATGCACAAACTTGTCAATGAAGTTGACTCCTCTCATTGCTCTTTCCTATCCCTCAATAAGGTTTTTCCTTCGCCTTGTCCTTTGTCAAAGATTGCCTCCACAACCGGAGGTACACCTAGCACAAATAAATAAGTTTCTAGCATAACTCTCTTAGCAGTTAAGCAACTAGCTAGATGATGATGATGATGATTATTATTATTATTATTATTATTATTATTATTATTATTATTATTATTATTATTATTATTATTGCAAGCCGGAAGTTTGCTAACCTCTTATATCCCATTATGTTAAATTCAAACTCCTAATTGTACTAATAATTAACTAGCCCATTCATTCTCATAAATCTTTATTTAATTAACTTTATGGCTTCGGGTTGTTACTTCTTTTTTCTTCTTTGTTCTTTTGTTTTTTTAACAAAATTTTCTTCAACTTATTATTGTTAAATCGAGTTAAAACCTAAATATTACACAGTTGAGGTACGGTTCAACCAGTAAATTATTTAGAAGGTGTTTCATTCACAATAAAAAAAAAAGGTTTTGAATGAGAATAAGTGATTCTCGTTATTAATGTTTGGTTAGAGAAAAAATTAATGGGAATAGGAATGAGAATGTGATTTCTCCATCAATAAGAATCACTCATTCCTCCCTCCCCCTAGGGAATGAAAATTTCATTCCTATAAAAATCAAGTTTAATTGACTAAATATAAATTATAATCATTTTTTTAATTTTTCAATATACTCTTAATTAGTGTTAGAAGACATTATAAAAATATATAATTTTAATAATATTATTTTTCTAATAATGATAAAATTAAAAGTGTAGTTATTTTAAATAAATATAATTTATATATAATTTAAGTTTAAAAAATTCGAGAATCTCTTCAATATTATTTTGTAAAAATTATATTATCTTATTATGGGTCAATAAATTTACATTTCAAAATAAATGTACTTATATAAATACGATAATTTAATCAAACATGTTTAAGTTGAATTTCATTCTCATTTCTTAATAAAAATGAACCAAACAACATACTAAAATCAATCATTTTCATTCTCATTCCCCTTTATTCCAATTCTCATTCACATTTTCATTTCTACTGTTGAACCAAACGGTTCCTTATATATATATTAGTTTCAAAGATTTCCATCTTCAACTCTTTCACTAGCTACGGTTGTGTTTATTCCTCCCAACAATCTTCCTAGTCTCATATTTACTTTAATAAAAGAAAATAATGGTGTCGTGTTACTATATAGTTACGGGTTCAATGAAGAACACAAAAGAGGGAAAAAAAAACATATCTCGCTTACTTCCTTTCCGATTTTTTAATTTCTCCACATTCCCTTTTCAGCTGGAATAATCTCCACCAAGAAATTCCTTCTAACAACCAATGCAAGCTCCCTTGTTTTTCCTCAGCTGGCCGTGACTTTAATGAACTCTTCTCTCTCCTATATATTTTTTTCCTCCCTTTTATCACTCAAAAGTAACTAGGAGAAAAAATCTCACAAAATTCTCCCATCATCGATAGAAAGTACATATATATCTATATATATAATTTTTTTTTTAATTTTTTTGCCAGTTTTGGAAAAGGAGAAGAGATAAATGAAGGTGGAAGAGAAATTTAGAAATGCCTTTGAAATCGTGTCCACCTACTCCTTTTAATACTTATTTAATATTAATATAAAATGTTAAATGTGTAATTGAGATATATATTGAACCGTATCCCTTAATCTAGCTAATTTTTTTTTTATCCCTAATATTTCTTTTAATTTTATATATTCAGAATTAAACTCTGATCATTTCAACGCTTTTTCAATCACGAATGCACTCGATTCTAATCGATACCACATCCAGTGTTGGAACATGCGTGTTAGTTAGAGTCCGAATTAGTTGATGTGACATTATAGATATTAGGGTATGGATTGTTTTGTGGCCTTAGCTGAAAAGGATTCATTGTGTTTGCTAACTCCATGTTATTACCTGCACCAATATCCAAAGAAGGACAAATGTTAGCCCCGTGACCGTAAATACTACATATACCACATACTTCATTTGTAAGCGCATTTTTATTATTGACCAATATTTTGACTTGTTTGGTTAGTTCCATTATCTGTAAAGTCACTAGATTTCATTAGAAAACTCATTTACTGTTGCCTTTCTCCCTCTCACACTCTTTTGTTGTGAGTAACACTAAGCATCTCATATATGTTGTATAGCTCATTAGTTATTCTTTCTCCCATCACTCCACCAACTGCATTATCTACCATACATTGATATTGCTGGGTTAGTCCATCGTAGAAGGCTTGAGTCACTATTGCAAGTGGAAATTCGTGGTGAAGACATTCTATTAATAACATCTTAAACCTATCTTGAGCCTCATGAAAAGTTTCAACATCTTTTTGGTAGAAATTTTGAGTCTTTTCCCTCAATTCTCTATCCTTCTAGTGTGAGTAAAACATACTCATAAACTTATGGTACACCTCATCCTAGTACCAAAGAGAAATAGGCGGCAGGGTTATCAGCCATGCTTGTGCTCTGTCTTTCAGTGTGTAAGGAAAACATCGAATTCTCAGCTAGTCCTCCTCAAGAGCATACAAAGGGAATGCTTTGACAGTTGAGTAGAATTCCCTTATTAATGTCAAATGTATACTTTTCAGCTCATAGTTCCTTGCTAGTGGTGTTGCTAATAATAGGCCTAGCATAATCTTTCATGGCAAGCTGCCTCTATGCAGCTGTTACTGCTCTTGGTGCGACATCTTTTACTCGATCCTGATTTCTAGGTGGGTCGTCTACCATCACTTCTTCTATTTGGTCAACCTCTTTTTCAAATTCCAACTCATGTTGTCTTGGTAATTCTTCTTTCTCTTCAAATGATTGCTCTTCTAATTTTTGAGTTCTTGATCTTAATTTGTACTATCTCTGAGTAGATGATTCAGTTGAATTCAACCTTTTGCTAGTGTTTGACATAGAACCGATGTCAAAAACTAAAATAAATCACGCAAATAATAATCTATGCTAAATGCAAGTACATTGACAACTGAAATAATTAAGAATCAAATTAATCGTTCCCTAGCAATGATGCCAAAAAATTGATGTTCAAAATTTTAACTCGCCAATTCACGAACTAGTAGTAATATTGGCAAGACACCCTCGAGGTCGATCTTATAAGGAACAATTGGCTTAAACTCCTAACTTATTTAAATAGTCAATGGAAACAAATTAATGATCCTAAACACTCTAATCACATTTTTAAGATTTAAAGATTAAACTAACTAAACTAAAACAATAGAGTAAATGAAAGCAATTAAAATTAATGAATTGACCAATGTGACTAGGTTAGGCATTTAATAAACATCCCTAAATTGTAATCCATTTTCCTGTATCCAATTAAACACTATGAATTTTAATTCGTTAGCTCTTGCTTTAATCATTAACCACCTAAACTAATGGTGTAATTGATGCCCACATCAATTTTTTGGTCAAGTTAAAAATGGATTGTCAAATAATCTAACCTTAACATATTCCTTCCAAATTAAATGCAAGTTGGCCCATCAAACATTCAATTTAAAAGTAACTATGCGCAATTGATAATGGAAAGAATCACCTAAAAAAAGAATTTAGTCAAGCATGGCTATTGATATGGTCAAGTTAATAACAAAGCTCGAACTAAACATGTTTACATCAATAAAAAGATGAAAACTGGAATTAACTTGTAGATTCAAAATCTCTTTGAACAGTTAGTCATTTTTGTCAAAAGACCTAAGCTTTCATTCTCAAAGTATAGAAATCCCAAGATGAGTAGGCATAAATTGCTAGAAAACAAATCAAAATGGCTTCCAAAGTCTCTTCCAGCACCAAAGTCTCAGAAGTTTTAATGAAAGTGTAGAAAAACATAGAAGAAACCCTAAACTAATTGAAACCAACTTAAATACATAGGTTTTTATATTTGAGTTCTATTCACATAAGGATTCCTTTTAACCTCCTAAATAAGTGCTAAATATTCCTCAGAAAAGGCCACCAAGCTAATTGAAAATAAGTTTGAAGATGTGGATCCACACAATCTAAAGTCATGTGACGCCCTACTTATATAACAGGACTATGCCTATTAAATCACCCTATAATAGGAATAATCTCATTATATAAATAGAATGTTACTATATATGCTTCTTATATCTGGTTAATTATCGTTTTCATCTTATAAATTAAACTCGTAGACATTCCTAGTTCATACCATAATAGCTCATATTTCTTTCACATAATATACATCAGCATTCAGTTTTGGGCTCAAGCCCCATTCATGTATAGAATACATATGTCATATACAAGCCATAACACTATCCCCATATGCATGGATATACAAAATATAAAATGTGATACCCATAAATTGGGTCACAATGTCTTCTCTTGATATATGCACTGGCTAGCTTCTCTTTAACAACATCTACTATCTACAAGCTTCTTGACTTGCGTGAGAAAAACTCACACTAAACTATCTCTAGCTTAGTAGTACATATTGACATTAGGATTTTCCTATGCATCAAACAGCTATACAACATAAAATATAGCATGACATCATGTACTGTGGAATACAAACATATTAA
The DNA here is from genome assembly GCA_949630135.1 of Balakata baccata. NCBI lineage: Eukaryota > Viridiplantae > Streptophyta > Magnoliopsida > Malpighiales > Euphorbiaceae > Balakata > Balakata baccata. Next base: position 7,321 of record CATIWF010094216.1, on the reverse strand, counting down.
TCATGTTTATGGTAAATAAAAAAGTAATGTATCAACTATATATAATGATCATATTTGTATTATATACGTACTTTATATTTTTATTATTATACTTATTACCAGTATCTTTCATTGATCAAGTATGTATGTCTTATTCATTTTTTTTTTTCAATAAATAACTTCGACAAATAAATCAAGCCTCATTCTTGGACTGTTTGGATACGAGGTGTGAAGTAGGTGAGTTAGTCATCCTACTCATCTGTATGCTCATTCGAGCTCTTTCAAGTCAAGCGTGCTCACCCAAACCAGGGCTCAACTAACCTGACTGAGTATAATGAATATGAGTACTAGGAATAGGAGCACTTAAGTCAAGGTTAAACAACATGATCCTCACTCATACATCTAATCGATACGTATCGCTTATCCCCTTCATGATGCATCATTTATCCTAAAGTAGTCCTCAAGTAGAGAAATTGACATTTATACCAAAGTATCTCTTTGTTTACAATTACATTCTTTCTTGTTTCCATCATATTATATATAACTCATGCATGTTCATATATCACTTTTATGCTTACTAACATATTTTCATATGTTTTTACATCATAATTTAACATATGTGCATGATCAGCATGTAACGGACCCACCAAAACATCATTTAAACATAGATCACTATTGCTATAAATGTTGTCTTCACAACCATGACAAATATAGCTGGCTGTGGAGGCTACTAGACTCAACCTTCATGGTCCTGACAATTTCAGCATGGTTGTAATGCCAATTGTGAAAGGTCCTAACTTGTGCCTATGGTTAAATTTTATGAAAATTCCACTTCTAAACTCTTGCTAAACATGCATAGACATCATCTATGGTCATTGGACACAAATACAAATAAGTTATCACAACTCAAATCATCCCTTAAAATAAGTCACATCCAAGCTCACAACTTAAGTTTCACACACGCATCGTACCCACTTTAACACATTTGTCATTTTCTTGTTCATTATCATATTTATACATATTCAAACACTCTAATTAACCTTTCTAACATTTGATCATGTCATTTCACGCTTTATATTATATAATATCCTATTACATAACAATTAAGCATGCTCAACAACATTATTGCACATAACTCAACATTTACATGCATTTATCACATCTATGGGGAAAATAACAATGCATATATGTACAAAGCTCTATTAGGAACTTGACAAAAACTCAACTAACAAGCTATCTACCCTCCTTGTCGGTCTTCTCCCTCTTGTCCTTAATTTCCTATCGCAAACAATGTCATTTATCAAATACTATGTCTATGGTAATATAGCAAAAACATAAAACTAACCCATGCTTCCCAAACCATGGTTATAATGCATGATTTCAACTCCATATCATGGTATCACACTCCCAATAACTTCAAAGAATACAAATACTCATAAACCCCCATCACCCTTCATCTTCCTCCAATGGTTTCCATCCCAACAACACAATCACCTCATATAACTTCATAAACATGGTAAAGAGATGGTTTCTTCGTGTTTTCTTACCTCTTGATGGCAGAAAATACCCTTGTTATTGCAAAGAAATTTGTAGGCTCTCTTGCATCAATTTTCTCTCTCCTTCAATCCTTCACCAAATTGGATATTTTCTTCAAAGCTTGCTTTAATCTTGTTTTCTCTCTTAGTTTGGTATTTGATCCGCTCAAAAACCATGAAGAATCACTCACATAAGGTTCTTGGGTATATATGGTCTGCTCTTGGGGTTTGAGAATGGAAAAGTTGGTGAAAATGGTGATAAGAATGTGGAAAAAGCTTTTATACAGACCCTTTCACGGTCATGAAGGTCCTCTTTCACGGTCATGAAGGGTTACTGTAGTAATCGACCTTGAACAGTCATGTTTATTCCAAAATTTCGACAGTCACGGCCGTGACACCCCCTTGTCACCGTCATGACACTTTTATTTTTCGCAATTATTGATTTATTTCATCCCGTTCTTGAAACCAAAGTCAAAATCAACTAATATACTTCACATATACCTTATACATCTAACATACCTTCATTACAATATTAAATATAAAGCATATATACGTATATTTTAAGTCCTTACTTTTAATTACCAATCTACCCCTCATATGTCATCTATTCATAGACTGTGACTATGCCCTAATTGTTGGGTATTACAAGTCAAATCCTAATTACAAATAGGATTCTGTAGGTCATGGGTTTGTATGACCGTGCAAAAGAGCACCGGTCGTGCACAATATGTGAGGTTTGAAAATGGCATGCCCATGCTGAATGGCACAATTGTACAACTGGTGAAGTGCTAAATTCTTCGCTTGAACACATTGCTCTTCACCTCCAACCATCTTAAGTCTGAAATTGGCACAAAATGATCTCAAAAATGCTCCCCCTCCATCTTAACTCCTACAAACAAAAAAATTAAATAAACTAAATTGATACCAAATTAGACACAAATCTACACAAAATATACACAATAAACACTATAAATAACAATCACATTAGCAGTCAAAGTTAAGATTTGACTTGAGTATCATCCTACGGGATTTGACATAACAAAATCTAGTGCCACGTGGAATGACATCACAATTCTGATTATTGATTCAATAAAAATGGTAGAAAGTAATTTTTTAAAAAAAAAATTAGTTAATTTTGTGATAAAAAATTAATTTTAATTTCGTAGCAAGTGATATAAGATTGAGAGACTGCGAATAAAATTAATCTTATTATATGTTATGTTTGTTAAATTTAATTTATTAATTTGTTTTCAACCTTAATTAATACGTGTATAATAAATCTATTTCATTGATATATATATGTATATATATATATAAAACTTTTTCGCATCAGGAATTTCTGAAAATAAAAATAAAAATTCACCACCACCTCCAAGAATGGACATTTCCTCGTAAATTTCTCTATCCAGCTTCACTTTGTATGAACTTCATTCAAGCGTTGGCTGGCATTGCCACACGGATAGTGGGCCTCCTGCTCAAGCTTGGCTGCGCCTGTCTCATTGACTTTCTTATATATTATTTGATGAAGTTTCTTCCTCTTCTCTTTTAATTTTCCTAGACTCTCTCTTCCACAATTTCAGAGCTGCTCTTTCTTCTATTTCACCTTCCAATTTTAAATCCATTCTCTGACAGATTAGAACAGAACAGACATGGCGGAATCTGCAGTATCAACGGTAGCTGAAAGATTAGTTGACTTGCTCATTCAGGAAGCGGCTTTCCTTGACGGAGTAAAGGAGGAAGTAAATGGTATGCAGCTCGCCCTAAGACGGATGCAATCCTACTTGAGGGATGCGGATTCAAGGAAAGAAGAAGAAGATAAAGAAACTCTTCGCAATTGGGTTTCTGAAATCAGAGAAACTGCTTACGATGTGGAGGATATCATTGAAGAATTTGCCCTCAAAGTTGCTTTAAGGAGAGGAAGATCAGGCGTAGTCAATGGTATCAAAAGGTATGCCACCATTGCTAAAGAATATGCAGAGCTTTACAAGGTTGGCTTAGAGATTCAAACAATTAAATCCAGGATTTCTGATCTCACCACAAGCTTGCAAACTTTTGGAATTCAGCCTGGGGAAAACTCGCCGCCTTCTCTACCGGGAAGAAGGCAGCACCAATTGAGGCGGACTTATTCTCATATTGTGGAAGATGATGTAGTTGGATTGGAAGAAGATGTGAAAATTTTGGTGGAAAATTTGGTGAAGAGTGAGAAAAGTGTGGTTTCAATATATGGAATGGGCGGCCTTGGGAAGACTACTCTTGCTAAGAAGATTTACCATGATAATGAAGTTAGGCATCATTTTGATGCATTTGCTTGGGCTTATGTATCTCAGCAATGTCAAATTAGGGATATTTTGGAAGGAATTTTGCTTAAGCTAATCAATCCTTCTAAAGAGCAGAGAGAGGAAATTTCAAGTCTAAGGGATGATGAAGTAGTGAAGATGCTTTATCAAGTTCAACAAGAGAAGAGATGTTTAGTACTCTTAGATGATATTTGGACTTGCGAGACTTGGAGTAATCTGCGTCCTGCTTTTCCCTGCGGATTTGGAAAATCGGGTAGCAAAATCTTGCTCACAACTCGCATTAGAGATGTTGCATTGCTTCCAGATCCAACTTGTTTTCTTCATCAGCCTAGATACTTGAATGATCAACAAGGTTGGGAATTGTTCAAAAGGAAAGCTTTTCCAGGTACTTTCAGTTTTCCACGATTAAATAAATTTATAGTTATAGCAATTGCATCCACAATCTACACAAATATATGAAAACAAAAACTAAAAGCATTCTGAAAATTATTGCAATATCTAAAATCTTAGCAGTGATATGGATTCTTTATTTCTGATACTTGAGAAAATGGAGAATTAGAATCCATCAGATTTTGTGTAATTTCATTAGTATCATCAGTCGATCACCATCAATATTAGTCATTTAGTATCACTGCTCTCTTTGTTATGATTATAGTTATATATGTTGTATATACTTATTGCAGACTCTAGAATTGGTGAGCAAAAGGAGAAGTTAGGGAGGGAAATGGTTGGAAAATGTACAGGGTTACCACTGGCCATCATTGTGCTTGGAGGACTGCTGGCAAATAAAACAACTATCCATGAATGGGACACAGTTCACCGGAATATTATTGCACACTTACAGAGAGGTAGAGGTCATGGACAACTATTTGGAGTATCAGACGTTTTAGCTTTAAGTTACCATGAACTGCCTTATCAGTTGAAACCGTGCTTCCTTCACTTGGCTCATTTCCCCGAAGATTACGAAATACCCACCAAAAAGTTAATCAGGATGTGGGTTGCTGAGGGATTCATATCAGTTGTGCAAAATGAGGAAATGGAGGAGGAAAGTATGGAAGATGTGGCTCAGTATTACTTAGATGAGTTGGTCAAAAGATGCATGGTTGAGGTTGTAGAAAGAGGCTCAACTGGAAGGATTAGAACTTGTCGAATGCATGATCTTATGCGAGACCTATGCATCTCGAAGGCAAAGCAGGAAAATTTCCTTGAAATTTTCTGTCAATTGCACAGAATTGACCAACTGGTCTATTCTCTTCCTTCTTTTACATTCGGTGAAACAAGATCAGATGCTAGACTCCGCAGGCTTGCTATCATTCTGGATGAAGACCTTAAAAGATTTGTCCCCTCACAATACAAAAGGAATTCCCACTTAAGGTCTCTTTTGTATTTCCATGAAAAAGTATGTCATGTAGAAAAATGGGGATCAATAAAATCAATTTTTAACCACTTTCAATTGCTCAGGGTCTTGGATATTGAAGGAATTCAGAGCCACAATGGAAAGTTACCAAAAGAAATAGGCAAGCTGATCCACTTAAGATTCTTGAGCCTGAGGGATACTGATATAGATGAATTGCCATTATCAATAGGGAACTTGAGGTACTTACAGACCCTAGACCTTTTGACTTGGAATTCAACTGTACATATACCGAATGTGATATCAAAGATGCAAAGACTGAGGCATTTATATCTTCCTGAGTCCTGCGGTGATAATTCTGATAAATGGCAGTTAGCTATGTTGACTAGCCTGCAGACACTAGTGAACTTTCCTGCAGAAAAATGTAATATAAGAGATCTATTACATTTGAAAAATCTCAGGAAACTAGTAATAGACGATCCAAAATTTGGAATAATCTACAAACGTCATGGTGCCACATTTATCCATCTGGAATCTCTGTCCTTTGTGACCAATGAAGATCCTACAGTAATCCAAGTTATAACGGGATGCCCTCGTCTTTATAAGCTACATATAGAAGGGCTGATGGAGAAGCTACCAGAGTGGCATCAATTTTCTTCGAACCTCGCCAAATTGAGCCTGCAGGGATCTAGGCTTACAGAAGATCCAATGGTCACACTGGAGAAGCTGCCCAACTTGAGAATTCTCCATTTACAAATGGATTCATTCCTTGGCACTGTGATGGTTTGCTCTGACAAAGGTTTCCCTCAGCTAAAGTCTCTGTTTCTTTGTGACTTGCCCAACTTAGAAGATTGGGAAGTGAAAAAAGGAGCCTTGTCCAATCTTTGCCATTTAGAGATTTCAAATTGCACGTCCATGAAGATGGTTCCTGATGGACTAAAATGCATCACTACCCTTCAGCAAATGGAGATCCGATCAATGCTTAAAGCATTCAGAAGTAGGCTTGAAGATGGAGGAGAGGATTACTATAAAGTTCAACATGTGCCTTCTGTTGTGTTTCGGTATTGTGATTATTAGACTATGAACGTTAGGATCCGAGAAGTATAAAAGAATATATTAATTTGCTATGGAATTGTTGGTTTGTCACATTGTGATCATTACACAAAAATTTTTGCGCATTTAGAGTTTCTCCAACCCATACCATTTTTCCGTGAAAGTAGAGATGAAAATAAATATGAGAAATTTTTAAGAAGATTGGTTCTACTAGACTAAGTTAATCAATGAAAATAAAATAATTAAATGTATGTCATTATATGATTGAATTGATATATAGATGACATGGTAGATCCGATCTACCTAAAAATTTCTTAATAAAAATGGTGCTTTCCATCTATTTTTAACCCATGCTATTTTTATTACCAAAAACGACTTCTAAATACCATATTTGGCATGTTATTGTAGTCATGTCATTCTACTCTCTCTTTTTTCAGTCTTTTTTAGTGATATTATAGATTTTTTTTTTTTTTTTGTAAAATAATAGTATTAGAGTTGGAGATAAATTTACTATACTTACACTATTTTAGTATAAAAATTACATCAAAATAATACTTACAGTTACAGTAAAATAATATTTTGAGTTGGAGAGTGTGTCGGACAGTTTTCAAGCGTTACATTTGATATTTAGCTTGATTCACTACTTTTACGGTTTTATCCGTCTGTCTGCCTAAGACTTTGCTACTATTCAAGGCCTTGTTATACAGAAATTTCTTAAATTGAGTGAAATTTATATGCAAATCACTTTTAAAGTTTAATTCAAAAATTATTATATTTGTCTTATGTTTACGTTTTTTTTTTTTTTCATCTTTAAGATGTGAATACAATGCAAAAATGATAAATATAATATTTTTATTCTAAATTTTAAATTAGCCAATTTTACATAGAACACCAAAATTTAATTTTTGTTTTCAAAATTACAGGTACTTTTTTTTATTTTTTTTTATCAAACTCATTTTCATTTATACTATTTTTTCAATTATTTTTTCCTTTTTATCCTCCTCTAACCTTATGTATTTTATTCTCTTTCATTTCTTATTTCTTAACTGAAACAATCTAACACAGAATAAAAACTTCAATCTCTAAGCTTCTTCCAAGATGCA
>CATIWF010094163.1:0-30402 GCA_949630135.1 Balakata baccata | reverse complement strand
CAGGCAGCAAGCCCTAACTGGTATTCACTAAAACAACAATAATTTTAACAAAACAATGGTGAAATAAAAATAAATAAATATATAAAGATTAAAATAATATAGCACAAGAGGCGCCTGACGGCGGCCACCATGAACGTATCTCTAGAAGATCAAACCCACCAACGCCCATCCCACTGCCAATCCTCCCACCATCTTCTGCAGGCTCCTTATCGATTCTGCTCCATTCTGCAATTTGCAAATTACATTAATTAATGCATTTGAGTAATTTAATTAAGTAAATAATATAATCTTAAGCTAACAATGTGCACAGCAGATCCATAGATGACGCCGTCTAATTCATTAATTAATCAATAGTGAGTCACCGCTGGAGCGTGCATCTCACGCTCTCAAAATACTCGAAGAACTAAGTTTGCTCCACTGTTACTGTTACAGGAAGTAGCACCGACATCTACCATTTTTGACACATTAATAGCTTAACTCGAAACACAATAATCGGTTCATTTTAGTAAATCTAAGCAGTTTTCACTATAGTCAGCCTAATAGACTAGGCTACACTTTGCAAATTAATGCAGCAGTACCAAAAGGGGTGAACGGTGGATCTATGCGATTTAAGTTTTAGATCTGGGAGCGCATGTTAGACATAATCAGAAAAGGAAAAAAGCTGAAACTGAAACCGGAACTTACATCGTCGGCCACAGCGGCGGGACCGGGTGCGTTGGCTTCTTCGCTAGGTGCAGGTGCGCCCAATGGTGGAGCAGGTGGACTTGACAATTCCGGAGCCGGAGCTGGAGAAGCACTCTTCTTAGATTTCTTCTTGCTTGGAGTCGGTGCAGGAACCTCTGCGGTAGGAGCAGCCACCGGAGCCGGAGGAGAAATCACCGGAGCGGAGCTTGTTGGTGGAGTACTAACAGGAGCAGGCGCGGGAGGAGATTTGGCAGGAGATTTAGCCGGAGGAGAGCTCACTGGAACTGGAGCTGGTGGTGAGCTAACAGGAGTGACAGCTGGGGGCGGAGTAGCTAAAGGAGTCTGAACTGGGGCAGGCACAGTAGATTTCGATGGAGAAGGTGACTTCGCCGGTGGAGCCGCAACAGGAGCAGGTGAGGTAGATTTTGCAGGCGCTTTCGCAGGAGCTGCCACAGGCGCCGAAGGAGTCACCGGAGTAGCATTAGGAGCAGCCGCAGGAGACGATTGTCCACCGACACCGGCGACGATTACACACACTAGTGCTAGAGCAAGCATACTTCCGCCGTCCATATTGCAGCGGAGAGAGGAACAAGAGAAGAAAAAGTGAGGAAGAATAAGCTTAGAGTGCAAGAGGTAAAAGCAGCAAAAGTGACTATACAGAGTACATATATATATAGGCCCGTTTTATATGAAAAAGTAACGGACAGGTACAGATAGATCTGGATCGTTCAACACAATAGCGGGTCCCACATGTAGCCGTTCGATTAACTAATAATAAACTTGTGGTCCCCACATAAAATTGGGCATAAAACAAAGGAGACAGACAGATTAGTGTGCCTTGGAGCCCCACAGACTGTGGAAATCATGGTGGATCAACGCATGTGATTAAGGAGCAATAGAAATTTAGAATGTTATATGGGTGATCGACAAATTCTTAGTATAGATTAATTATACAGTGATATATTTAATTATTTTATTTACCATAATTAATAAATTTATATATTATTATTTAATTAGATTAATTTATAGATAAAATAATATATTATAGTTGAGCATTATTCGGTTTTAATTGAATTGAGAAATTTATTTATTTTGGTAATAGGTTTTTCGGTTCGGTTTATACGTAAAAATTTACAGCAATCAGTTGGAAAAATTCAAAAAATACAAATGGTTTAACCGAAATTATATATATATTTAAAGCAATTGCTTAATTATTATTTTTACCTTCTATTTATAATATTTATAAATTAATCTTTTTGAATTGGTGTATAAAAATTCATTATATTTTTTTTATTAATCTTAATTATAAAATTAATTCTATTTTAGTAGTTGTATTAGTATATATTTTGAATATTTTATCTCTATTATGGTTACTTTTATTATCTCGTTTATTTTGTTGTACAGTATAAAAATTTATAAAATTATATCGTAACCGATATATTTATAGTGATTAAACTAATAACTTTCGGATTGATTAATTTCAGTTATAAATTTAAATTTAAATTAGTTCGGTTAACATTTTAAAAATTATAAAATTTTAGACTATTTATAAAATTTGGTTCGGTTATGTTCTATTCATTTAACCGAATAAATTTCGGATTAATTAATTTTAGTTATAAATTTTAATTAGTTCAGTTAATATTTTAAAAATTATAAAATTTTAGATTATTTATAAAATTTGATTCGGTTATGTTCTGTTCAGTTAACCGAATGCATACCTTATAGTCTAATTTACTATAAAATTAGTTGTATTTGTATATATTTTGAATATTTTATCTCTATTATGATTACTTTTATTATCTCGTTTATTTTGTTACAGTATAAAAATTTATAAAATTATATCATAACCGATATATTTATAGCGATCAAACAGATAAATTTCGGTTTGATTAATTTCAGTTATAAATTTTAAATTAACATTTTAAAAATTATAAAAATTTTGATTATTTATAAAATTTGGTTCGATTATGTTCTGTTCAGTTAACCGAATGCATTCCTTATAGTCTGATATACTTTAAAATTTTCCACATAATTACATTAAAATAGATACGCGTGACACGTCATTAATTGCGTAGTTTGGCTAATTGGCTTTATTACATTAAATTAAATAAATAAGGATCATGTGATTCTTTGCTGGTGTTTTTTTGCCTCAGGGGAGAGTTTGATACAGCTGTGTTGATGGAGGTGGGGACGTTGCCAGTCTGACAACCCAATTATGAAACGCCACGTGTATTAGTTGAGCTAGTACGGGTCACTTTAGTTGCAATTTCGGGCCACCGCCAAAAAAATATATGGAGGACCTCTTATGGCCCAACTTCCTTTCTTTGTTTGGCAGTTTTAACATTTGTTCTGATATCGTCCAAAGTCAGAAGCTGGCAAATGTTGCAAATTTTTTATTTATTTTTTACTTAGAAAGCACAATAAGCCGTAAAGTAGTTATTTTTTTATATGTATTATAATAATAATAAATTTCAACTAATATTTGTAGCTAATAGTAATGAGATTCGAATTTGATATTTCTCCGAATTTTTATATTAATTAAACTATTTTTTAATTGGTTGTATTAAATTATTTTTTTTTTCACCATATTATTAAGTTAAATAGTTTCGGGTTTTTTTTGCGAAAAAAAAAGTTGACGAATATTATCTGGATTTAGATCAGATTCTATTTATTTTTTATTTCAAAATGGAAATAGAAAATTAAGGAAATTCTTTGATACTGTTCTTAAGTATCTCATATCTGTCGGTGAACACAAGTAGCCAGGGACGGATACACGGTGGGGGTAATGGGCCAATTGCCCCATGCCCCCTCAAATGTTTTCTATTATTCAATTTAGTCCCTAAAAATTTTCTTAGAAAAGTATTTATGTAGTAAGTTATTAAAAAATATAAAAATATTATTACTTTTGGCTCTTTTTATATTACATATTATTTAATATTTGGATGATTTTATATTAATTAGTATGTGAATTATGAATATTTAATTACTTGAAAATTGATATTTATCTTTTAGTTTATTTTATTTTCTCAAATTTAATTCAATATTTACTTCAATATTATTTATGATATCTTTTTGAAGTAATTTTTTAACTATAAAAAATTATAAGATATTGTTTTGAGTACATTTTGTAGGGATTGAGTGTTGAATTTATGACTTCTCACCTTTGTCATGATTATTTAATCATAAATACACTAATAATCATGGATACAATAATTGAGCTAATCGCCCAGTTAATTTTTTTAATGATTGAAAATTTTATATTGATTACTTTACATAGTAACTTACATTTTTTTTAATATATCGGTTATACTATTTGTTTCTTTTTTCATCTTTGGATTTTTATCTAATGATTTTGGACGTGAAGAATAAAAAACATAAAGGTTTTCCTTATTTTTAAATATTTTTATTTACTCTACGCATTGATTGACGTTAAACAGATATTGGATTTGTTGCTATTTTTTATTGAATATTTTTCAAGGCTCGATAGATAATTTAATAAACTAATTATTTTTTTACGTATTTCTGAATATGGTTAAAAATTTTAATGAATCTATTGAAAAACATCATAATATATTTGGAAATAGATACAAAAATGATCATGAGTTACTTGTTCCTGAACATATTTTATCCCCTAAATATCATAAAAAATTAATCTTTATATAAATTTTAATTTAGTATTTATTAAATTAATTCTGCCCACATATAAGAGAAATTTTGGATATGTTCCTACAAGCAGCAATGCGTAGAATTCTTCCCACGAGTATCCTTAATATATTTATTATTATTTTTTAGTGTCATTTTTTTTTTAGAAATTTACACAGTTTACCGATTTTGGAAAAAAATTTTCAATTTATTGACAAAACCCCTGTGTTTTCATTCCAATTTTCTATATTTCAATCTTTACCGATTTTTTTTTTTCAAATATTATATTTCACTTTGTATTTAACATATTTTTCATTTAATTAAGATAGAAAATGTTCATTTTTCATATTTTAAATATTGAGTAAGAATTTTATTAACTTACATGGCCACTATTTATCTTTATGCATGTATTCATTTATTTTTAATCATTGTTTAATTAAGTTAATAAGCAAAAAAATATGTAAACTTAAATTTAATTAACTTAATTACTAAAGTAAATATTGGAGAAATTTTAATTAAAAAAAAGATAAACTTGCATTTAATTAACTTAATTAATACTATTTACTTTAATAAATTTTGGGTAGATATTTGATAATTTTTAACTGACAAATTGACTTAATGTAAGATAAACATTGGATAAACATAAAGTAAATTTTGGATAAATATTGAGTAAACCTTATATAATTTCAACTTTGATTAATTTTCTTGTAAACGTCCGGTAAATATTGAATATAACTTGAGTAAACTTTAAATAAATATTTTATAAATCTTTTGTAATTTCAATTTTCATTAATTTTGTTATAAATTTTAGGTAAATCTCGGATAATTTTTGAGTAAATCTTGAATAAATATTGTGTAACTTTAACTTTTATTAATTTTATAGTAAACATGAGGTAATCTTACAAATAACTTGAATAAACCTTAAGTAAATATTTAATAAATATTTTATAATTTCAATTTTTATTAACTTGTCATAAGCCTTAGATAAACTTTGAATAATTATTAAATAAATTTTGGTAAATCTTTAAATAAATTTTTTGCAACTTCAATTTTTATTATTTTTCTAGTAAACATTGAATAAATGTTGAGTATAATTAAAATAAATTTTTAATAAATTTTTTATAATTAATTTTATAGTAAACTTTAAATATTAATTTCAGTATTTTTGTACTATTTTTAAACGATTTTGATATATTTTAAAAAAAAATTTGAAGGATTATATTTTTGTAATTATCTTTCCGTTTTTTTCTGTTTCTATAAAATTTCCTTTTTTTTTTCCTACTAATGAAATGAATGAGCAGCCCACTCATACTGAACAAAAGGACGATTACCCAGCCCAACAGTTCTTCTGTAAGTGGAGGCTAATCATGATGACTATGACTCCATCACATAGATGTATTAAAAAAAACTGACACCCTTCTCATATTTGGACATTCAAAGCATAAGCGATGCATCGAGTAACATAAGATGGAATATGAACTAAGATAACCTAATAACAAAAAAAAAGAATGGTCATGACAATTTTTGCAGATGCACCAGGTAGTCGGCGACTCTCCGTTAAAACAGAATCCAGGCAGTGGATGTAAATGGTGAAAACAATGATCTCTCTGCAAAATACATTCTCATCGAACTAATGGAATACAAATTACACTATGATAGATTTGCCCATCGAAATAGATTGAGGAGGCATAGACATTTATTTAGATAAACGGAGAACAGGAAGGGGGTAAAGCTTTGAAAATAATATGATTTTGAAACGCTGTACAACCATAATCTTACAACAAATGTACAAGCTTACAGGATTGTTAAGTTAGTATGGTAGCAAAGGCGATTTGTTTCTCTCCGTAGCTCCACTAGAATGCTTAGCTCTTCCCAAGACCAACTGCCTTAAAACACATGCTTTCCCTCACTGCATCGAGTTTGAATTTGCAACAGTTAAGAAAAGAATGAGGATGAGCTTGCATGTTAGCGTCAACTGCCTAGGGCAATTTGTTTGCTCCAATAAGAGAATATGCTCCCACAACCAAACGTATCAATGCAGCAGCTAACTCACCTCTAATGGATTCAAAGGAGCTCAGTCATCGTATGAGCTCAGAGCAGCTACAACTGATCCTATCGTGGGAAAAGTTGATGTCACATCTGGATAATCCTTCCAAGATGTTGTGACCTTGATAGATTGATACAACCAACTCTTGATGGAATCCACAAAGGAGCTTGGGTCAAAGTTCAGAATGGCTTCCCAATCAACTTGCACCCCTTCTGGAATTTTCCCCTCAAATTCCATATTAGCAGCGAGAAGTAAGCCAAGCAAAACTGTAAATCCAACAGCAGCAGATCCTCTAGACAGTGGCATAAAATTGTACCTGAAAAAGCATTCACAATATTTGTTCAAAGAATCATAATTTTTCTAGAAACAAAACAACCCTTTCATGTGTTTACATAGTTTACTGTACCAGTAATATGCCATCCTTAAAATTGCATCCCTAACATTTTCTAGAACATCAAGATCAGTAATCCCGAAAGTTTCACCACAGTAAGCATTGCACACAGCCTGCAGATCCAAAATTGACAGTGTTAATAGTAGCTGAAAAATGAGTAAGAATCAATATCATTATCAGTAGAAGATCCTTATGGAGTGCATTAAAAAGCAATGCCCTGAATTTCACACAATTCAGTTAAAGACTTTGGCAAGACAGTTAAGGGCAGGCATACAACATTATAGGGTCAGTGATGATTCAAGGCAAAAGCAACACATGCTGAACTTTAATGAATAAGTAATATGGGTAGATAGTATCAAGTTGTCTCTTCCTAGTTAATGCTTATCCCTGGATAAGATATTTATAGAAGTAATAATAAAATACAATAAATTCACCTCTATTAAAGCTTCATTACTTGTAAATATGAAAAATGCAAGCATAACAACTAGTGCCTAATATTGATGCCAGAGGAGAGATACATAACCTAGATCAAAAACTACGGCGGCTTTGAATTACAGTTCCAAGGATCGATAACTCCGATATCAAACCAGATACCCAAAGCTGTTACATTTGAAGTATGAGACTGCTCTACTTGGCTTAACAGACTGAGTGCAAAATATTTTTCAAAGATCACAATGCATTTTCACATACAAGAGCTTCTATTCCATTAAGAACAGTGATTGTTTTATATATTTGTGTGAATAATGTAAAAAATGAAAGGGAAATTTTGCCTGCATTAGCAAATTAAAACAGAACTGATAAAATATAGTCTAATCTATAGGTCTATATCTTCAGAACTTGATCAACTTACTTCCCATGCCGTTACCATTTCAGCATCAAACTCATCCCATCTAGAAGGTGTACAAGGTGTTCTAATTGCAAAGTCAAATCCATGCTCACCCCTAGAAGAATCATTTGATACAGAAAAGCAAAGTTGCATAAGAAGTATTCCTTAAAGAAACAACAGAAAATTTACCAGGAAAAAGAAAATGGAAAAGAATTAGGTAAAGCAAGATGAAGACTTACATCTTCACCACAGTAATCCTTGTCCCTTCAAGCTGCTTCCTGAAAGGAGTATAAAGAACTATGAACAAAGTCATCATGAAAACTCTATACTTATAATTCATTGCATGTCATATTGTAGGGAAGATTACCCCTCAATTGCACTGTTACACCATGTAGCCAACCAGAAATCCTCACCAACCATTTTGTGAAGATCAGAACAGGTTTTTGAATCCATAATCTGTTTGTTCAAATAAAATATAGCATTTTATTACAATGCAATGATAATTGGAACAATACTTTATCAAAAATATCTAGAAGAAAGAACAGTATATTCGATAAATATGGATCACCATATCTAGAAGACCTTGAAAGGGTGCTCCTAATAAAAAAAAAAGAGAAGAAAAATTAAAAAGAAAAAGGAAAAACAAAAATGCTCACACGGGCACACCATGACTCATTTAACCACCAAGAGGCAGTTGATATCTTTCATTACTGATGCAGTAAAATTAGTAAATTTCACATTATACACAACAACAACAACAAAAAAAAAGCAGCCACATTCCCATCTTCGAGCATAATAATAAAACAACAGTGAAGGAAGGTATATATCAAAACAAAGAATTAAAGTACCACATCTTGTAATTTCTCATCTATGGAGATGACATCGTCTGCCTTGTTGTGCACATACTTTTTATCCTTCATGATGACCTTTGCAGCATTTAACATTCTGCAGCATAAAAAATTAATGAGCATTTTAAAACATGATTAATCTATAACGGAATCAAAAAGGTTTACCTTTCATAGTTCGAGTAGTAGCGAATAACTTTTGCTTGTCCCAGAATCAATGGTGTGTGAGACCCAAATCCAGTGTTGAACTCCTCACTGAATCACAGGAACACACAAATACAGTCAAAAGTCAAAATTGGAGCAAAGACACGAGTCAATTCTGCATCATTCAGCATAAAGCTCTAAGGATACAAAGATCACAAACAAATTGAGATAGATATCTAGGGACAAGATTGCAGCATTAAATCCCAGGCTCTTTAATATCAATAATTTAATATGTTGAATCCAGGCCAGGTTGAACACTAAGAAATACTGAGACAATTCATCTAAATTTTTAGCTTCAATTAATACTCAAAAATTTATAAAAACTCTGAAATGACAATGGATGTTCAACAGAAGAGGAGACAAAGTGCATCCCTGATATTACATTAATTAAAAAAATGGTCACAACCGAAGAAACTAAAGAAACAAAGTGTAAGATGCTCTAAATTCTAAATCAAGTAAAAGCAACAAACTGAAAAACATATACATAAAAACCAAGTGCTAATGTTCCTTATAACATGGTGAAATGCTATATATTCTATTTCATTTTTATGGGGAAGAGTTAATAGGACAAATGGTTACCTTAATTTGTTAACCCACACAACTGGGTCACAGGGTTCAGAAATTTGTCTCCATTTGACAGCCAAAGAGTATACATCTTGCCATGACATCATACGATGACCAGATGACCTATCTTCTGGAATGCCATATGAAGTCGATGCTTCTGAGGAACTGCTTGTACTACAACCTGCACCACCTCTATTCTGACTAAGCATGTTAATTCTTCTCCGAGTTCGTTTGCCATATTTTGACACGCTTTTATTAGAATGTTTCCACTCAGCTTGCAAAGAACGCCATGCTTTTGAAACCTTTTGAGCAATTTCAATAGCAGCTAATCCCGCCATACGATGCTGAAATATAATCGAAGACAAAAGCATTAGCAATGTATAAAACTCTGACAAGAAAGCAAAATTATGCTTACTTATATCCATCTTGTGACAAAAAGAGATAATCAAACTTAGGTTGGACTTGAACCCGCCCAATAAATTTCCGCACATAAGATTATCAGTATCCCACCCTAGAAATATCACATGTGCGTTTTGGTTACAAAAATTAGATAGGTACAAGTTGCAGATTCAAGAATTTAACTGATGAATAATTTCTTGTATACCAATGATTTAAACTAATGCCAGTTTATCATGGCCAATTCAGTATGATGCTACTTGGTTATTGCACCAGATGCTATGTTAGTTCAGTGTATTGTTATAATATGTGACAGATATCTAAGATATCAACTTTTGCAGCTTGCATGGGTGAATTACACTGGTGGTACTCCAATTATCTAACTAATAACAATTCATTACATAAACTATTATTTATAATAAAAACACCCTTTAAACTTTAATTTTATAATATAAAAATATATGCCGTCAAAATTTGCTAAACCATTTAACAGAATGTTAACGTGGACTTTCTACATTGGCAAAAAGAGTTCCATGTGTACAAAATGGATCCCACAAAAAATTTTCACCTTTCTCATCGCTTTCCCACATTTTCTCTCAAACCAAATATAATCAAATATTTCGTTAGTGAAAATTTGTTGTGGCATCCATTTTGTACACTTGACATTTATACGTGAAAATTTTATATTGAAGTGGAAAGTCTACGTCAGCATTTCGTTAAATGGTTTAATAAATTTTGACAACAAGTACTTTTATGTTATAAAATTAAAGTTTAAGGGGTTTTATATTACAAATAATCATTTAGGTACTGAACTGTTACGAATTAGATAGTTGGAGTACCGTCGGTGTAATTCACCCTGGCTGGCAGTGCAATTTTTTTTGCACTTTTGAAAATAGTGAACCAATTCTCAAATGCATGAACACAAAAGAATGTAAGCTTCAGCATCTTTGCAAGTTTTTCCAATGTCAAGACTATAAGAAGAAGCTTCAATATCAGTGTTTTGTTCAGCATCCAAGGCACCAAAAAGAAGATAAAAATAAAATAAAAGGATGCAATATAGCATTGATAAGTTTCCATTTCAAACAAGATGTGGAAAAGGAAAATGAAAATTAGAGCCACAAGAACAGAGAGGGACAATATCTTTGTTCTTAAAACTAATCACCTGACGCCTGTTGGGTAAGAAGCCTGGGCAATCATATTGAATTTTCTTGCCAATTGAATCAGCAGCCAGTAGAAGAGCTGTTTTCTGCTTTGTAATGGAAAAATCCTGCTTTCTTAGCTTACCCCTTTTCAGAGAAAGAGGAGGTTGTCGGTAAACCTTTTCGCATACATCCTTAGGATGCAACCTCTTGCACCAGTACTCCTGAAAATTCCATTATGACATGCTCAAAACAAAAGTATGCAAGTGATTCATTACCATCAGTCTTGACAAATCTTGCATGGTAGATGTCTTTATATTTAAAACATGGGATTATTCTTCATAAGCCTATAGTTCAGCTCTCACAAAATTCATTAAAAAAAAATGTTTCGAGAATTCTAAAGCAGGCACTCAAGAAAGTAAATTCAGTGTGGAAGAAGAGACATTCCATCAGAGAAAACAAGAAAAGATTTTTTTTTAATATATTCTTCGTGAATTATTACCTTGAATAAAGGATCAATATCTCCATCAATATCAAACCAATTTAATTCACTGTTAATCTTAGAAGCTGTATATAAAGCAAGCTCCTTCTGCAAAAGGTGCAGAAAAACTAAAATCAGAAATCTTTCATTAAAAGCCAGATCAATCATGGAGCTTATTAGGCTCTAAAAGAAAACCACCTTCTTGTTAGCCAATTTTGCATAATCAACTACCAAGTGCTGCTATTATATTACAGATGTATCGGATAGCAACATTTTATTCAATAGCGTCATCAGGAATAAAGCGAAAAACTCATGAAGAAAAATGTCTGAAGTCATGTTGAAAATGCATATATCAAGTTAGATATAGATTCTCATTCCTGCTTTCACATGTGAAAACCATGAATAAGCTACAATTTCTGAAAGAAAAGCAATACATGGAAAATCCTCAGCAAGTTAAAATGTTCTGGATCAAACCTCACCTGATAGAAAGCTAAGCATTGAAGTACGAACTTATCCACTGAGTCTAGTTCCATGTCTAGTGTTGCATCATAATCCTTCACCTGTGACCATCAAACAAAAATAACACAAACAGATTTACAGTGGTGGAAAATGTGCAACCTCCAACTAAGACCAAGAAGAAAAAACAGTTTTATGTAAAACTTATTACCGCCTCAGCATATTCCCCAACAGCATGGTAGCAGGAAGCTCGTAAATACAAGGACTCTATGTTCGAATTTTCAATGCTCAAGCCCTGTGATAAATCCTTGATAGCCTTCCTGCAGTGGCATGCAGTCAATTAGTTAAAATTAATGCTCAAAAACACTGGAGAGTAAAAAGTTAAAATTTTCTTATACAGAACATACAGCGGACCCTAGAGACTACTAGAAAAGAAGAATACACATCTAAAGAACAATTCAAGAACCCATATGCCTCAAGTGGGAAAACCTTTCCATTTGTTTCATTTTTATATCCATTTTCTGCAACTTATTCTTTTCTTATCCATATCTGCTTATTTCTTTACACCTAGGTATGAACTCCTCCAAATGCTCTAAGGGGTGTTTGGGATTACTGTTGAGTGTCTTAAAAGCAAGTTTTAAATTTTTTTTATTTAATTGACTGATTTTTTAATTTTTTATAAACTGTTTTTTCTAAATCTGCTTCTAGAAAAAACATTTATTTACCTGCTTCTACCAAAAGCAATTTTCAAAACTAAAAAATAAATTAAGAATACAAAATTTTTCTGAAAAACACTTTTTCAAAGCTCAAATGTCAAACGGGCCGTAATTCTCCATCCTCAATTAATTTGATTTCATGGCAAGAAGGATAACATATATGCTATGTATTTTATGAACTTACGCAAAAAAGTACACTATAAAGAAATGGTCTATTTTTGACAATTTGAGTAGATGCATTGCTGCAGATCTCTAGTTTCAACTTTCAAGATTAATTCTTAGTTGAGTTGACCTCAGAAAAGTCAACAATTTGATAGCACAAACCTGTGCTCTCCCATTGCATGCAGCAGTAGGCCACGCAAATGATAAGCCTTTGCAAACCTATCAAAAGCAGGAAGAGTATCAACCATAAACAAGTAGAAAAACAGGATATCACAACCACAATCAGAAGCTTTGCATCAACTATGTTTGAATTTAAGCAGAAGACGGCATCATAGTCACAACCAGATACCACAAATTCAGCATTGTATATTATGAGTAAGAATGAAATGAAGCAGCTTGATGATGATTACCTTGAGTCGATTTGGAGAACTTGTTGAATACATTCCAAAGCTTTTGTCGGATTTGCTAAATCCTGATAGAACTGCCAATAATACATACATGAAACTACAGTAAGTCATAGTTGGATCTCCCTGACGGAGAAAACTTGTCACACTAACAGAACAATGTGCGTTTAAATTTTATGAAGGTCTGGACATCCGTATCAATGAACTTTAAAACTATAAATACAAGTAAGAAGCTGAACCTATTAATTGTATATATGCTTTCATTGAGTAGATTAAGGGAATAAAGCAATCCAAATAGTCATTATTTGCAACTTCTAGTAATGCTAATTGTAAAAACTTCCACATGGAGAGGTTTTTCCTTCTGCTACAATTTCCTTGTGAAACCCAGAAACAAAAAGAAATCTAATGCATTGGCGTTCTAGAATGATTATAGCTCAAAAACACATCTTCAATATAAAAATCTTAAACATTTTGTAAATTCTTCCAGGCCATAACAGCAAAAAGTAGACATTAGAAAAATCAATTACTCAACACCTGAGTGGGAACTTGGAACAGCACATCATCTATTTCAAAGGCGATATCAACATCCAAAAGGGTGGCCAAGCCACACATGGAGAAAAAAGCAACCTTCTCAAACTATTGAGCAAGTGCCTGATTTATTCCATTCCCAGAATTCTCTTATATTTTACTTTTTATACTTGACCATTACATCCTAATTAGTTGTGTCATTGACATCTTAATAAGTGCATCTTTCATAAAAAAAGTATCCTGAGTATTCAGTGGTAATTACACTTTCTGTTTAATACTTGCTTTCATTTTATAGCAATGTTGCATCTCAAAATGGATACTTGTCAAGCTAACAAGTAATATATATATATAGAGAAAAAAAAATTGCTTTGCATATGTTACAGAACGAACATTTTTGCTTAGACATGAAATAAGTGATACTGTCCATCATGAACACCAAGCTATTGATATTAATCAAACTATACAATAACAAATAAATTATGGATATCTGAAGCACTATATAAACTAAAATACTTTCTTTGAAAAAGATGCAATACTTGCAACTTACCTGAGTTAGATGAGCCCATCCCTCAAGGAAAGTCCGATCGAGTTGGATAGATTTCAAATGCGCCTCTTCAGCCTTTTTATATTCACCAATTGAAGATAATGCTAAACCCTAAAAGTAAATGCTAGCTCAGTTCAAGTATAGGTGCATAAACATAAAATGACAATCTAAAATGTAAAATTATGAAGATATGATCTAGAATGACCAAAGTATCAGCTGTTCAGGACTGACTAAATATGTAAAGGCAGACTTGTTATCCTTATCAAGCTTCACACAGGCAGATAGATCCTCAACAGCAGCTTCAAAATCCTTAAATTTGAAATTAACAATTCCTGCATTAATTACATGTTTGTCATTGTACTATCTCAAAGCATAAAACATAGAATCATTCTACAAGTATATTACTTAAATCACACAGTACATAGAACACCCAACTTTCCTTGTTTGGCATTATCTAGATAATAAATTAGAATCCATGCGCAATATGATATTTCAATTAATATGAAATCTACCAACTTTTTTGACATTAAAAAACTAAAGCTTGATGCAGATGACCATAAGCAACAAATCTTTCCAATATAATCTCTGCATAAAAGTTCCTCTTAAGTTATTCGCTAATCAAACAGAATGAGGGAGATAAGAAGCAGAAGTGCATGAAATACATCCTCTCAAATTTAAGAAAGCTGACTAAATATCAAAACACAGTGAAAGACTTAGATTTAAGAAAGTTACCCCTTTCATGTAATATATCTGGTGAGTTTGGTTCAAACTCTAATGCCTTGGTCAAATCCTGAATGGCCTGCAAAGTTAAGGCCACATGATATAACAAATGCAATTAGGTGTGAGTATAATATTAAAAATGTAACAAAATAACTAAAACACACTCTGTTACAAAACCACCAAATCACTTAGTAATAGATTCACAAACAAAAAACACAGACTGATTTGGGTCTTATCAGTTCTTTTGATGCCTTCTTGTCCCATAAAATATTAAAGTGAACAGAAATTCAGTTGTTGAATGCAAAAAACAATGTTTAAGCATTAGCAGGAACATAAGAAAGGTTATCATCAAAGAAAGACAGGTGCAAATCATTTTCCAGTTCTCATAATAAACATGCTACCATTTAGCAAACCAAGATTAGAATACATATCTAAAGCCAACAAATATGAACTCTTCACTTGGGCTATAAAAACACCAACATTTAATGAATAGTTCAAACTATTCTTACCTCTACAGATTCCCCTAAGGCAGCTCGGGCCTGCCCTCTTCGCTTCCATGCCTCACCAGCTGATGGATTTGATTCTATAGCCTAAGACACCAATCATGTAAATCACTTGCAAGAGAAACTAATATCTTTTCATATGTCTTGGACATTTAAGATTCAAATACCTTTGAAAAATCAACAATAGCAGCTTCTAGTTCTTTTTGAAATGCATATGCTGTCCCTCTACCAATTAGTGCCTCAGGATAGGTAGGATCCTCTCGCAGTATCTGCATAAGCAACATTTAAAAAACACAAAAAGGTTAATGAGAGTGTGATGTATGGCTCCAGAACAAGATGACCAACCCCAAACTTTTAATGCACATATACTCTAAAATATTCCTCAAATATAATACAGAGGACCAAAAGATACATTCCCACAACACAGATAACCATCAGCCTTATACATGTGCCCAACAAGTTACCTGGTCAAAAATAGATATGGCAGAAGCATACTTCCCTTCATTAACCTGCAAAGACAATTTACAATGTTAACCAAAACGTAAGATTTAGAGCATTAACAATGCGAAAAACAGGAATAGCATTTGTGGCCAAAATCTAAGCAGCTAACATAAAACACCTGTGCAATACCCCTCGATAGTCGAAAATCCACAGTTATTGACTTGGTCTTCGAAACCCTAGTTACGCAGAACTTTTTATTTCTCTTGGTTTCATCACATGCTTCATTAGGCATGTCAATTTTATTACTTGACTTGCTGTGAATTTCACTTGTATCACCAGAGCTGCTGGATATCATAGACAATTTACTTGTCAAGTCTGGAGTACAATTTAAGTTATTACAAGATTTAGAATTATTACTCAGACTGTCAATAATATCAGGAGTTTCATTTATCAGATTATCAGCCTTGTTATCCAATTCAGCTTTTTCACTCAACTTATTTGTTGTGCCAAAATTATCCTCTAACTTGCAGCCAATTTCAGATGCATCTCCCAACTGGCTACATAGAATGGAATTATCATCTAAGTCATTGTGATTTGTATAAATTTCATTTGATTTTCCATTCATATGAAGTCTTGATTCAAGTACTGGAATTGATGACTTCCCTCCAGCATTATCTCTTATCTCGCCAAGCACTTTCATACTATCTCCAAACTTGCTGCAGATCTCAGATGCATTCTGGGACTCGCTCCACGAATTGTGAATCTCAATTACTTTATTTTGATTCTTAGAGGCTTCACTTGATTTGTCATCAGTATGAGGAGCAGAGTCAGCAACAGTCATGGACAATCTAGATTCTGTACCATGGTTTTTGCAATGAATGTTTGTGTCCTGTTTTGCAAACTTAAGGAGCTCCTCAAGTTCCAGCAACTGTTTCAGATCTGCCGACTGATGTAAAGCATGTTCATAACCTTGTTCCCATACCAAAAGAGCATCCTCTTTCCTTCCCAAAGATGAAAATGCACGACCTAGGAGAGAAAAATAAAAAATCACAAGGCTAAGATCAGGATAGAACCCACAAGCTCCAAATGCGCAACCCATACACGTGGTGACTAACTTTGAGAAAATAAAAGTTACTATTCTACATTGAAGTGCATATAGCAAGACAATCTACTATAATCATTAGTCACAGAAAAGTATTTCTTTGGCATGGAAGTAAAAATAAGATTAGCATTCTTGTTTCATAAGATTATAGTTTTCTAATTTTAGACAGGCAAGGCAATTTGAGACCACTTGCAAAAGCACTTAGCCATTCTTTAATGTTTAATTCACACAAGAAAATGGGCTAAACCCAGCAACAAGCCAATTCTGTTCAGATTTTTTAGATTGAGCTTCCCAGACAAAGTCCATTCTGTTCAGTACCACAATTATTTGGTTCGCTGCTTCTTTTTAAGCTGCAATCTAATGGAAGACAATAAAAGATTGGATAAACAATATATGGATATCTACATCAGTTTAAAAGACCCTTGAATTCTTCAAGATTTTGCCATTGCGCTCTCCAAATTCACAATTCTATTGAGCTCCTTAACAATTCAATTTATTTCTATTTAGTACTAACTTAATAGTAAAAAGGGAAAAGTAAACCACTATCAAGGAAAATGACTTCCCTTTTTGAACTAAGCCATCTTGGAAGAAAATGAGTTCTCATTTTAAGCATATTTTCACTCATTTACTAACCATTTGTGACCGCTGCTTAATGTCAATAACCACTTCAATTCATCAAGTTGCTCTTTTTCAAGTACACTAAACCAAGTGGCAAGATATGGACTCCAAAAAGTCTCATGAACTTGTACTTGAAGAAATTTTTTTTTTCTAATTTGCTACAAAGCACAACTTTGTCTAATTGATTTTATATTACAATTAAGAAATGAAATGAATTCATTTTCTGAAAATAATTTCCAAATAAATTATCTTCTAGAGGCCAGTTGTTTTTCACAAGACAAATAGAACCTTACTTTTCTATGTTTGACCACCTCATCACTTTTATTTCTAAATTTTTTTAAAAGAAAAGTGAGGGAAGAAAAGGCCTTGGCTGTACTCTTGAATACGTAAAATGCATATATTGCTAATTGCTAATGATTTTTCATTTCAGATCTTATTCCCAGAGACATAAAACCTATTTTCTATAGGAGCGATGGATCAATGGCCATATCAATGTTCATGCCCAATGATTGAAAAACTAATACGATCAGTCACATTGCCCAGGTATTCTTTTTGAACTTAAACTAAAATATAGAATAGATTTCCAAAAGATTGCTCAATAGATCTCCTACGAGCAACTTTTAAATTATCAAAATCCTACATAACTAAACAGAATTACAATTGCACTCTCGTATCCAGGTGTGCACACACAGATAGCTATAGGCAAAACTACCAAGAGAAGATTTCAGATTGTCAACAAGATAATCTAAAAATGTACTGACTAAAACAAGGAAGGAAGAACATAAGCACGCTTAGACTGAGGAAATGGACTTCTGGACGATGTAAACGGTGCTTCAACAATTTTAGAAGGAACTCCTCTTCTGTTATTTTCAACAAGTAAAAGGCTGCGATCAAAATTCATTTCCCAGTAATACGTCAATTATGCAATATACCTGATCCACAATGCAACTATTTGGTTAATTTCAGGAAGTGCATAATAAATAGGATATAACATTGCACTGCTATGCAAATCTAGCTCCTCGTTTCACAGTTATTATCGTGAAACCTTAAAATTCGATCGGAATCAGTACTCAGCCTAACTAACTAAATTAGATGAAAGAACAAATTTGAATTGGCTCAAGCAACCTCGAATTCAAAACCAGAAAACCGAAATTTAAGCTCAAATTTGACAAAGGAATGAGAAATGAGAATAGAGTAAAACACCTTTGAGGATATAAGCTGGGAGAAGCGTAGGATCGAGCTGTAACGCCTTGTCGCAGTCCTTAATCACATGCTTGTGAAGCTCCAATTGACTGTAACAAAATGCTCTATTGCTGAAAAAAAGAAGTTGACATAAGCAAATTGATCAATCGGCCATGAGAATTAAAGATCAAAGAGCAAAACCAAACCAGATGTCTTGAATGGTGCATGACTGAGCGAGTAGAGAGTCGAGGATTCGAATAGCCTTGGACCAATCTCGAGAGCCACAAAGCTTAGCAAGCTCAACTCGCTCGGAGATCGCCGAGGCCATTACCACTCGACTGAGTCAGAGTAACAAGAAACGCAAGAGTTTGTTGAGCGGAGCTGGTCGGTTTTGTCTTCCTTTAGCTCGTTTTAGCGGTTTTCAGAAAGAAAGAAAGAGGAAAGGTAAAGGAGAAATTGAAAAAGGAGTCGAGAGAGGCGAGTGAATAACAGAAATAGGGTGGAAGAAGGAGTGGACCTGATGGCAGTGGAGATATCAAACATGGAGGGAGGAGGTTGCACGTGCTGAATGACACGTGTGAAAAAAACTATATTGCTATTTAGCCGTGAAAATCAATATATCTATCATATCATTCATAAACTAAACCAATTACTCATGGACATATATTTAATTTTATTATCATTAATTAAAATAAATACAATATGTATATATATATATATATATCATTTTATTTGGTTTATTTTATAGATAATATAATAAATATAGTCTATCTAATAATTTCTCTATTTATTTATTAATCACTTCATTTGACCAATATTTACTTTAAGAAAATTTAATTTAGAAGTGAATATTATTTTTTATTAACTTAATTATATCTAAAAATATTTTAATATTGGTTACATAAATTTTAACAGAAATGAAAAAAAAATTAAGTTTACCCTAATATGTGATATCTTAGGATACAAATTTCTTTTCCTTATAGAAAATATTACTTTGAATTATTTTTTTCAATTTTACAAACATTTTTTTCTATTTTCATTGTCATTGTTTTCATTTTTACTGATTTTTAACTATATTTTTTTCAAATATGAAAATTATTATGTATTTAGCACACATTTGCATTCAATTGAGAAAGAAAATGACAATTTTTTCCATTTTTAAATATGAATTAAAAATTTTATTAACTTGTATGCCCACCATTTATTCCTATGTATATATTTATTTATTTTTAATCGTTATTTAATTAATTTAACTACTAAAGAAAATATATAAACTTATATTTAATTAATATAATTAACAAAATAAATTTTATACAATCTTTAATTACCAAATGAAATATGTAAATTTGTATTTAATCAATTTAATTAAAGTTATTTACTTTGGTAAATTGTGAATCAACTTTGGATATATATACCTTTAGTAAATTTTGGATAAGTTTTTAGTAAATATTAGCTATATTTTTTGTAAACTTTGATACACTGTAGTTAAACATATATACCTTTAGTAAATATTTATTAAATTTTGGATAAATTTTAAATAAATTTCGGATAAATCATAAGTAAACATTGAATAAATATTAAATAAATATTAGGTAAATTTTATATAACTTCAACTTTTATTAACTGTTTAGTAAACTTTGGCAGACATTGAGTTTTGATATTTTTGTAATATTTTTATAAACTTTAGGAATTTTTTAAAAAGCTTTAACTTTTTTGACATTTTTGAATAATATTTTAAAGGACAGCATTTTTGTAAATATTTAGTCTTTTTTTCTCTATTTTTGTAAAAATTCTTTTTTTAATTAAAAGTTTTGAGCTTGAATTAGTCTTCAGAAATTTTGACTAATATCTAATATTTTTTATTTAAAATCTATAATTTCAAGATCAGTAATTCGTGTTACTATTAAACAACATGATTAATAGATAAGCTAATACTTAATTTTATCTAATCTAATAATATATGCAATCATCTAAAAATAACTTGTGTGGTGTATTTTTTACTTTTGTTGTTAATAATGGAAGAATAATGCTTAAAATTGTAACATGATAATGCTTTTAATTATCAGTAATATATCCAGAAGGCATATATAATATTTATAGACAAATTCCAAAACGATAAAATGCATAAAAGATTGTGGATCGAATATAAGAATTCAAATTTAGAAAGGTGCTAGTTTAATATGCTAGCTTCTCAATCTCACGTTATAAATGAATAAAAAAAAGAAAATTTATAAATATGTACACCAATTATTATTAATAAGTTGGATTAATTATTTTAAATCGTGTGGTTTATTCATTTGCATGACACTTAATTATTCATAGTTGTACAATCTAAATCTTTTCGAACTTGGGATTATTGAGATAGTTACTAAAGGCGAAAAGGTATATATGGCTTGTATTTCAATTCATTCTGCATGAAAACAAAGTATGCCATCCCAAGGATGAAGCAATTTGCAAATGTTTGTGTATATTTCGCACAAAAGTCGAAGAATGCATTTCAAGTCAAAGGTACACCTAACTTCTCTCTCTCTCTCTCTCTCCTCTCCTCTCCTCTCCTCTCTCTCTTTTCTATCTCTCCTCTCATCTCAGCCACTCTTTCAGATATGAAGGCTATATTTTCAATAACTTGTATAAAATTTATTTTTTTTAATTTCTTTCGTAAAAATTATTAAACTTTATTTTTTTTATAAAAATTATTTTTAACAATTCTTTCATTGGATTATTGATATAGATAATAATGTGATACTATAATTCTTTGAATTTGATGATATGACATTATATGTCAACATTCCAGTGTCATGTTATCAACAATCCAATAAAAAAATTGTCGTATATAATTTTTACGAGAAAAAAATGAAGTTTAGTGATTTTTATGGAAAAAAATAAAAAATAATAATTTTTATGCAAGTTATCAAAAATATAATAACCATCAATAAAAATAATATTAGATATGAGAGTGGTTTTTGACCATTTTAGCTAGAAAATCACTCCTTTAGTTTTCATCTATTTTCACTTTTAGTGTAGTTTTTAGTGAGTAATATAAGGTTTTTAGTTATGTTTTTTACTTAGTTGGAGTTTTTTTCTCCTCCTTATAGTTTTTATAGTTTTTAGATCTAATGTAGTTTGAGTTTGAATGGCTTGATTTATCTTAAAGAGTTGCATTTGAAGGTTTAAGTGGTAAATTTTCAATCTGATTATCTACATTTTTTTCAGCAAATCCAGTTTGATGGAAAGAGTTCATTGATAGAACGGAGTTCTTGATTGTGAATGTGCCATTGAATGTCTCAAACATAGAATTGCTTTAAAGATTTAAAGTGTTTACATGTTTCTTTT
Organism: Balakata baccata; assembly: GCA_949630135.1. Lineage (NCBI taxonomy): Eukaryota > Viridiplantae > Streptophyta > Magnoliopsida > Malpighiales > Euphorbiaceae > Balakata > Balakata baccata. Next base: position 8,474 of record CATIWF010094163.1, on the reverse strand, counting down.
TGCTTCTTTTGAGATTTTACCAACTTTTTTGTGTGAATTTGCAAAGTATTTAGGCTATATTTTTGTACTTTTGGATTGTAATTTTTTTTATAAATATGTCATCAGTCTGTAATTTATTTTTTAGTGCTTCTATTGAGTGAAGCAAATGTTGTATTATGAAAATTTTTCTCCTTTTTTCCATATTTTAATTCCTTTTTTCTTCTCTTTAACTAGTTCAGAAAAATGACTTTTTATGACTTTTTTTTTTTTTTTATGTTAGATGCATCTGTTTAAAATAAACTTGTAAGAAGAAGACGCATTTAAGGAGTGTATCAAATGCGCTTATTAAAAAACACTTATTTGACCTATTCAAATACGTAATTTTTAAGCAAAACATACGCATTTAAATTGGGTCAAATGCACATGTTTTGATAAAATAGACACATCTAACCTACTCAAATGTGTCTGTTTTTAACTAAAATAGACTTATCTGAGTAGGTTAAATAAGTCTGTTTTACTTAGAACAAACTTATTTGGTTAATTTTTTTATATATAATTGCATATTTTTGTAGACTCATAACCTGTAATTCAAAATAACATGTAGCTTCCTCAAATTTACAATATTTATATGCTTCAACTCATAAAGCCATAATAGGCTTTCCGACATTCAAATTAAAACTACAAGCATTCTACAATTACAACTTCAACACTTAAGCCATTATAAGCTTCCAACAACTTTAGCTTACAAACGTACTCAACATTTCATAAAACAATTTGAATTCAACTATTCAAATTCACAAACATATACTTAACAATTCATCATTTTCAACTAGTCATTACATATAATTCAAATTGCATTTAAAAAAATTACAATACAACGTTACAAATTCAAATATAGAAATTCACTTGCAAACAAGTTGTATTTAAAATTTTATATACACTCATTTGCAAAAAAAAAAAAAATTGTACCTTATTTTTTGAATTTCATATACTTGTGCCCAAGTATTTGCTTCGCTTTGAAACATCTACAAAACAAATTAAACACAAAATAGAAAACATTATAAGAATTGAATGAACATAGTAATCTATAACTTTAATTTTATAGCTAATGTGTATAATCTTTGCAAAATTGAATGAAATTAAACTTATTATAAATGATTAATTTAGCTTAAAATTATATAAGTTAATGTGAAATATTTAAATATCATTTAGATTTGATTTCTATTTGTTTCGATCTACTACAAAATATGTCCAAAGTTATCTTTTTTCTATTCCAATTAAAAATTTAGCTTACTCATTTATTGAATTAAATCTTATTTTCACTTAAGAATTTCAGCAAACACCTTGAAGACAATGCTAACTATTGAAATTCTACTTTATCACATAAACACCTCACCTATAAAATAAGAATAATTTCATTATATAAGTGAAATGTCATATAACTGATTTGTTGGGTTTTTGACATGTACATACATGAAAATACAGCGGAAAAATAAAATAAAAAATCAGAACCAAAAGATACGACTTATTTCATCAAAATTAATTTTAATGGTCACGATGGGACTCTGATACCAATTGTGGGTTTTGAAAATGAATCACATTCAGAAAACGTAGTGAAAATAAAAATTTCAAAAATTTGAATCATAGGATTCTACTCGTGTCATTAAAACTGAATGAATAAATGCATGGTTAGAAAATTGTACCTTTAATTTCTTGGACTAGTTCCTCCTCTTCTTATCGAGTTATTACAAATCATAACAATTCAAGTGGATATGTCTCTAATGAAAGTATACACAAAGAAATGATGAAGGAAACCTATAGGGTGATGGCTTGAACAATCACTTTGTGCTAGTAAAGTGATTTGTTCATGAGAGAAAAAGTATAGAAAAATTAACTTTTAATTCTGAAAAATGGAGGCTCTCTTTTTTTATGTTAAAAAAAAAGTTTTTATACGTGTTTACATCAGTATCTTAGGATTTAAAGTCTTACTTAAACTAAAAAACCGCTTTAAAATTCAAAAACCATGAAAATATGGCATATAGGGCGAAATGGGTTGTATTGGCTAGGCTTGTTTGCTGCCTACCTACACGCTATAGACCCGCGGACCCCAAATGACTCTGAACCCACGAAACTTTTCTGTGATCCCGACACCATCTAGCTTCAAATTTCTCTCATATTTTGGATTATATCCAAGACTATTTACTCCATACATCTAATGCGTGTGACCCATTAAATTTTCGGTTATGTTGGTTACCCAAATTAACAATTAATTCAAATAAGTCATAAGCGGTATTTAGTAATACATCATGACCCCTAATTGACTAGAAAGTTAGTGGTTTGACTACGAACATTTCTATAGATAATAATCCGTGTAATTCGGCATTTCACCATTCTATACCCCACTAAGTTCAAAGTATGGACTATGTGTCAGCTCTCGCTAAACTGACTACGTCATACCTAGCTCAAATGATATTAGATCTTGTCACTGGGACTCATCATTCAATTATACATGTCACTGAAAACCATCTTCATGACATTTTTACTTAGCAAGAGATTCTCGAGTAATGATCCCAACAAGAGGCTGTGAGTATACACTCTCTCTATTAAGAGCGATGAATCCTCTATTGATTACCAAATTACCTTTGAATATCTCAAGTTGTACTTAATCACCACCATATGAACAACCTCTATGAGGCAATAAGGAATGAAGTCAAAGCACAAAATCAGTATTCAAGATATTTTTGAATACCTCAAGTTTAAGGATATTTGTACCATTGTTATGATGAAAATATTATTGACATTTGAATAGATAATTAATACGAATGTCTCATAGTAGGTCATCCAATATACTTGACTACCTGAGCAAGCATCCACATGCTAACTCTGAACATTTTATGGCCACAACTTATGAGATCTACTACTTGATTCAATCAAGAAATATAACATATACTGATCTATCCGGATCAACAATATTCCATCTTATTGATCCTAGATCTTTCATAATTTAGATTCTAATATAATTATATATGATAGAAATCTCATTATCATAATCTCATCATGATTTCCTTTATGTTATATTTTATATCATAAATTGTCATTAATCAATTTAAAATCTATATTAATTCATATGGAAATGAATAATAATATAATGAAAGAATATCATTATGAATGTGTATATTAAATGCTTCAAGCAATTGCCTTTTGGACACATCTCTAACACGACTAAGTGATCTTGTTGAATATTTTTTTTTGTTTTTATTATTTCTATTTGCTTATTTATATCAAATTATACATGTATTTCTAAATTCTTTCTTATCTCATATCGTACACATACATATTTCTTGTTATAACTATCATTCACATTTTTAATATTTTCATCTATGAAACATACTCTTAATACATATACAAGATATATTATTTAAACTCATATGTACGATTAAAATCAATAAACAATTACAAAGTAACCAACCCAATAGCCAGATTTTTAATATTTCATCTGATACGTGCTAGGACTATTTTTTATTAACTTAAAATTCTAATATCTACAAGTTCTAATTCTTGCATGAGAGACACTCACGCTAAACTATCTATAGCTTAGTGGTACATAATAACATTTAAGTTCTCTTATGTAGTCATACAAATGCACGATATTTTTCGTATCAAGTATGACAATATTAATGCATGTGTCATAACAAAATGAATATACTATTACATTTGATAATATCACATTTTCATGACAACATATATGTCATTTATTAAGTTAACTTATCCCATAATGTAATTATAACTCATGTCCTACCAAATTCATATTATATTACACAATCAACTCTTACCTTGTTCCTTATGTCATTTAATTAATTATCTTAATTTAATTAATTTCCATTTCTTACTTCAATTAATTGTTTATTTCCATCATATGTATAATTATTTGCCGTATTGAATTTTTATTTTACATTTGTACGACCAATTGATCACAAAGTTAAAATCATATCATTACATGATATTCCATCATACTTGACCAATTAAAGGATATTAACATACTTCAGTTAAATTCTCAAATTATAAGGAAAACACATAAAACACTTACATAATCAAATCCAACAAATCTTTAATACATTTTATATCATTTTGAAGTTCAAAATATGCCCAAATTATCCATCTATCATATTCAATTTATAAACCAACATTGAACATATATTTACCATTTTAATACACACTCATACTCAATTCATGCAAGTTCCATTGTTAAGCATTTTACTATTTATATTTAACCACATTCATTATACAACCTATATCACAAAAAGAAATCTCACATACTAACATGGTTTTAATGTAATGTGTAAATAATTATTTCACAATCAATATATATACAATAATCTTACCATTATTTAATTTACTTATAACATTATTATTATTTTTTTTATTTTTTTTTTGTTCTAGTCCAGCCCATAACATTTATGTCTGAACTCATCAATATGAATACGGGTTGACTATTACTAGCCTTTTCTATAATGTCATTATCGGTCTTTTCAATAATGTCATTATCGACCTGTTTAAATAATAGTATCATCACCGGTTTTTTAAATAATAGTGTTATCACTGGCTTTTTAAATAATAATGTTATCACCAGTATTAAGATTGTATTGCGCACATATATTTCTTCCCCTGATTGATATGTTAAACTATCCACTATTCTAGTTCTAGATTAGGCACACTAGGACTTTAACATAATTTTCAATATTACCAATACCACATATTAATATATGTATTATATATTCATATGTACCAATGAGATTCAAATTTCTAACAATTATCTCACATGCACATCATGCCATATGAAAAAGACTAAAATGTAGATTTCATTCTTATGGCAGATTCCGACCTTGGACTTGGACCTCAATTTTGACCCATTTCTAGTTTGATTCAGAACTTATGGTCTTCTATGAAATTTTAGCATAATGTCTTATCTTCAATTTACAATGAGAATGATTATAATGCGAATTTTCTATCAAAAGTTATGACCAATTTATCGTGTAGTATTCAATCAAAATATGCCAAATATTTTCTTGATACTTCTAGGTCCAATATTTTGTAGTCAATATTTGGTCGCATTACAACCCGAATTACAACTTATGCTCTTCATAACATTTCTAGTGCTATGAGTTTAACTTTTATTCCAATTAGTTTCATACTAATCCAATTACCACAACATGAGTTATAATTAAATTTGTCAAAACTATTCCAATGAACTTAAAACATATCACTTAGATTTATTGCAAATGAATTCATTTATAACTTTATTCAATTATGCTTATACCCAAAATTTTCAGACCTTAAATACACCCATAAATATCAACATTTCATACCAACTTACCACAAAACTATTTTATAACAACAATTTAACCCACAATATCACAAGCCACATGCATACACATACAATTTCTATGGTTATACAGCATGTTGGATTTTTATCAAAGAAGTACAAACCAAAGTAACTTACTCATCCTCTTAAGCATACCATTACCCCCATATACAATATTAAACATCCAACAACCACTTATTAATTTTTATTCATAAATTAAGCCACGTTACATAAAATTGCCGATAAAGCATACACATGCATATTCAAACAAGCAAAGTGACGAACTAAAATGCAAATATGTACAGACCTCAATAGAGTTTTACTCAAAATCCAAAGCTATAGAGTTTGTTTATCCTTTTTAATGGTCACCTCCTTCTTCAACTTGTTAAGAGCTAGAATACCAAATTTTGGTTGAGTTTTTGAAGAAGATATTGAAGAAAAAAAAGAGAAGAAGAAGAAGAAAAAACCAATGGTAGAAAAATGGCCAAAGTCATATTTTGTAGGCTAAGTTAACCAACTTTAGTGTTTTTTTTAGTTGTCCGTCATTTTTTTTAACTTTTATTATTTTTTTATTTATTTTCTTTCTTTTTTTAAAATTATTTATTTATGATTATTATTTCAACATTTTACATACTTTTAGTTCCACTAGTCTTTACTAAAAATATTGTTTAATCATGTAATCTAATCTAATCAAATTAATTATATTAATCAATTTAATTTATTTTAATTCATAATTTAGTCATTTATTCAATTTCATTTCTAATGTTTTTCATGATGTTTCTACATATATTACACACTTATTCTAATTAGGCCCTAATTAGCGGGCGTTACATACCTAACACCCATAACTTACCTAGTTTGTCTTTACAACACCCACCTCTTAACTAAAAATATTAAACAAAAAAGAACAATCTCTAATTAAAAAATATGCACTAATTCATCTAGATTAAACATCAATATAATATTCATAAACATCAACATAATATTCATCTCTTAGCAAATAAAAGGAAGCATATGGCAAAATCATTCAAGTAAATTAACAAGAAAAAAAAAGAGAACAAACCTGAAAATGGCAAAATATACACAATAGGAAGAGGAGGGACTGCTGGCCAAAAGATGTACACGAATGGAGGAAACATGAACCACGAATGGGAGAGCAAGATTGACGGATGAGCGAAACGGGTCTGTTGAGACACAAATAAATAGATAGAATAAAAGGGAGGGAGAAGGAAAGGTTGCATGCATTGAATGGAAAGGAATTAAAAAAAAAACATACCTTGACTACGGCATGATAGAACACCAATTGGGAGGGGTAGCATGAAGGAGTGGCGACAGCGAGTTGGAGAAGGACGTCGGGATGGGGAATGACATGGAGAATGAAAAGAGTAGAGGGATGACAACTATGTGTTCTTGCAAAGAGAATGAGGCATGTGTTGTGTTAAGGATTTTTTTATACAGCTCAAATGCGTCTGTTAGTAACATAACAGATGTATTAGAGGAACCTCATATATGTCTATTATGCTTCTAACAGATATAGCTGCTCTAGTGTAAAATGCTACCGTTTCGTCTTCAGATGGAGAGGAATCTATGAAAGACTCATATGTGTCTGTTTTATAAAAAATAAATGCATCTGAGCCTATAATTTAAGATTTTATTTATAAAAATGTCACTGTATCAATTTAATATGTTTGTTATTTACAAAACCGAAATATCTGATATTTGCAAAAGACATATTTTGTACTAGTTTTTTTTATAACACTGATCATATATGCAACATCTGCGAACAAATTCTATATTGGCAAAACACGAGAAAAATTATAAATCAAATATAAAACTTTAAATATGAAATTTATATACATATCAATGTATAATTAAATTAATTTATATGTAATATAATAGGTTGAATCTAACTAAAGAGTTAACAAAAAAATTCCAATTACAGCTCTAGAATTTAAAGAAAAAATGTTTCCCTTGCTAGATATAGCTAGAATTAAAATTACTTTAAACCTATTTGTTTCTTTTATCATTTATTAGTCAATCATCAAGTAGTTTAGTTCAGTAAAATTAAAATCTATACTGTGAGAACTGAGAATACACGTTCAGAAATAATAATAATAATTTCTTTAAATGTAATTACTATCACTTCATTTATGGTATAAACTATAAAGTCCGCAGTTCAATCATTTGTCTTATTTCCTTGTTAATAATTATTTACTTAACATTTTAAAATGTTTATTTATTTTTTATTTTTATTCTACTCAAAACGTGATAGAATTCCAAAAAGTATCAAAATACATACATTTAAAAATAAATTTTAAAATAAATACTGAGAATTCAAATTTAAAATCTCTAAACTAAATTTTTTTTTATCAACTCACTCACACCCAATTATTATTTAATCATTCACATATTAATAGCCGATGTCTTCTTTCACAAAAGTTTTTTTTTTTATTTAGCAACAATTTAATTTCTGTAAGCAATTAAGTGTTTTTATAAATAATTTATTAGGGTTTTTTAAACTAAATAATTTATTAGTTTATAATTAACTTGTAGCTTATTTTGGAATTTAAAAGGCCAAAATGAATTATTTATAAGCACAGCATAATTAGTGGCATATAGTTATTAGTTTTATTAGCGAATAATACATTATTAAAAGTACACTTGGATAAAAGTGAACAAAATATTTAAAACAATACATCAAATCTAAGAAAGCCTTTATTTAGGACGACTAACAATAGCATCAATAGTAGACACATCAGCCTCCCGGGGGACAGAACCACCAGAAAGGGTGGGGGCATCGGTAGCGCCGGCGCCGCGGCCAGGCTTTGGCTGAAGATGCCCTTCAGCACCATAGGCCTTTAACTTGTAATCCTCCAAATCCTTGTACTGAACATAAGGGCTCTCCTCAAGAGGCAACCCTTCTAAGCTCTCTTCTTTCTTGTTATCATCACTCTTTTTCTCCATACTTCGGTTCTGCGTCTTCTCCGTCTCCGCCATGATTGTGGAGCTACTGGGCTTCTCTCGTCCAACACTGAGCTTCTTATATATATTTGCGTAATTTGCTCACTAGCTATAGCTTTGCCTGCCAGTGCCAGATGTAAGATATGTGTCAGCTTTGCATGTGCTGCAACCT
>CATIWF010094126.1:0-37240 GCA_949630135.1 Balakata baccata | reverse complement strand
CGAACCGCGGTATAACGTGCAAAATGAAACCAACCGCCGACATCTCATCTCCATCCGCCAGTAAGATCCATTAACAAAGCTGAAAGAACACAAATAGCTTAATAAGGTTATACATGTAAACTGCAATAAATAAATAAATATGCAAATACAGTAATTAAAAAATAATTAATTTATTATATGTGAATCATACAGTCGACTATCAACTAAAAGTTGAAACAAAAAAGATTAAAAAAAAAATCACCGGCAAATTCATTTATTCTCCTTTAACAGTTACAAGAGAAATCCTCCACCGGCTACTTACAAAAACTCGCCGGAAAGTAATCTAATTCCGGGAATAGTAACAAAAAATGATGAAAAAAAAAACCTACAAAGAGAGGATTCAGCAACTAACTCCTATCTCTCCGATCGGTGTTGTGAATTTCAGATTCACAAAATTTAATTTAGGAGAAAACTTCTACACAGAAATTTTACTCCTAAACAAACAGGTTGAGGAGCTTTCTCTCTCCTCCATTCCCGTACTGGTCTCCTAATCCACTCTCGAAGCACGTAATTGTTGTGGTCACCGACTCCTCCGAATTCATTGACGGAGTTCCCGGCCGCCGGACCTCCCCCTTACGTGGCGAAGTTTTCGGAGAGAAGGTTGGTGTCAGGCGGAGATTCAGATCGTTTGACGGCAATTGTAGCTCTTGCTGCTTTGCTGTAAGAGGTTCATTGATTCGTTTCTTTTTAGGCGAGACTTTGGATCTCGAATTGGAGAATCTAGAATGAGGATTTGGATCGTGAAGTTTCCACATATCCGTGCAAGCAACTTCAGCTTCCGACGCTTCATCGGAAGCCGGAGAAGGAGATCCTCCGGTAGCGAGTAGCTCAGGCATCGGCCGCAACGTGCCACCGCGCAGAACGGTTTCTACAGCAGCTTGGCAGACGTGCCAGTTGCCAGTCCACAGGAGCCCTACAGCGCCGTTTACAGGATTCACAGTTCTACCACAGGCTTCGAATAGCAAAGACTGAAACAAAGCTGCAAAACCAACATAACAAGAATAAGAAGAACGATCAAAAGACTAGAAAAAAAGGCTAGTATATAATTGCAGTTTGTTATGGTATACTAACCGGGACGCTGGGTTTCAGGCACAGCGGAAATGAAGGACATGAGGCCGGCGCGGCCAAAGAACTTAGCGACGAAGACGGTGGCGTGGCCTTGGGCTTCAGGGCTCTCGATCCACTGTAAACAAGGGCGTAAAATACAGGTTTCACTGCACCCTTTCCTTAAAACTCTGCACCCGTTGCAACTCATTTCTTTTTTCAATTCGTATAATTCTGCAACAATAAATCAATAATACTCACATGAAATCAAGGTAGAGAATCCAATAGTTGCTTTGGGCACAAGAAAAGGAAGCTCGTATAGGCAATAGGCGGTAGAAGAGGAGGAAAGAATAGAAATTAGGCTTGGAAAGAAGAGGGAGGAGTTGTATATATAGATATATATTCATGTATAAAAATTGAAGCTCTGGTTTTGGGTTGGGTTTAGCAGTAAACTAGGGTTGAGTTAGTTGAGTGGTGGTTGGGTGTGTGGATTTTAACTAGGGAGAAAGACATAGGGAAGAGGAAAGGTTAGATTCCAAGGAGTTGGGTGCAAGCGGCTCCGTTTCTCCGCGGATGGTTGTCCCTCCACCGTTGGATTCCCTTTTTTATTTTTCTTTTTCATTTTTTTGGTTTTGATTTCTATTGTTGTGGTGGTGGTGATGGAGTGGATATCTTGAGTTGATGGGCCTTTCACTTTCGTCACCACCAATTTTATTTAGTTTTTTTTTTAATTTGGATTTTTATTTGTTTTTCCATCTTCATTGCGTACACGGTTTTTTAGGGAGAAAAAAAAAAAAAGAGATTTATCATGCAAAAATGGCTACATAATTTTTTGGAAAATTTACATGTTACACTAAGGTGGAAAGTTTTTTTTCAATTATATCAGCAAAAATTTTGTGTTTCCATTTTTTGTAATTTTATTTTTATCTGTTTTTCATTTTCTTTTCAAATATTAGATTTTACTGTATATTTAACATATTTTTCTTTTAATTAAGATATAAAATAATTATTTTTTACATTTTAAATATATATTAATAATTTATTAAATTGCATGACTACAATTAATATTTATGCATGTATTTATTTATTTTTAATCATTAATTAATTAATTTAATTAGTAAAAAATATGTAAAATTGAATTTAATTAACTTAATTATCAAAATAAACTTTGAACAAACTTTAATTGCAAAAAATAAAATAAAATACAAACTTGTATTTAATTAACTTAATTAAGGTTATTTACTTTGATAAATTTTAAATAGATCTTTGGTAATTTTTAGTTGAAATATTAACTTGATGTAGGGTAAACTTTAAGTAAATTTTATATAATTTCAACTTTGATTAATTTTATTGTAAACATTAGGTAAATTTTGGGTATAACTTGAGTAAATCTTAAGTAAATATTTGATAAACCTTTTGTAACTTCAATTTTCATTAATTTTGTGGTAAATCTTAGTAAATTTTGAGTAATTCTTAGGTAAATTTTAAGTAAACTTTGTGTAATTTTAATTTTCATTAATTTTCTAGTAAACATAGGATGAATTTTGGGTATAACTTGAGTAAATTTTAAATAAATCTTTGATAAATATTTTGTAATTTTAATTTTCATTAATTTCTAGTAAACTTTGGATAAATATCGGGTAAATCTTGAAAAAATCTCGAGTAAACTTTTGGCCACCAATTATCCTTATGTATATATGCATTTATTTATTTTTTAATTATTTTTTAATTAACTTAATTACTAAAGTAAATTTTGGGTAAACTTTAATTACTAAAAGAAATATGTAAATTTATATTTAATTAACTTAATTAAAGTTATTTATTTTGATAAATTTTTTGTTAGATTTTTAGTAAATTTTAGGTAAATCTTTGGTAAACATTGAGTATTTCTTTGGTAAACATTGAATATTTTTTTGGTAAATATTTAGTAAACATTTGATAAATTTTTTAGTAAATATTGGGTAAATCTTTAGTAAAATTTAGATAAATCTTAAATAAATCTTGGGTAAATCTTGGTAAATCACTTTCATTAATTTTGTTGTAAACCATGGTTTATAATTTGAGTAAACCTTATAATTAAATCTTTGATAAAATTTTTTTAACTTCAATTTTTTTTAATTTTTTGGTAAATTTTAGGTAAATATTGAGTAAACTTCGGGTAAATTTTGGGTAATTATTGGACAAATCTTGGTAAATTCTTGAACAAATCTTGGTAAATCTTGAGTAAAACTTGTGTAACTTCAATTTTTATTAATTTTCTTGTAAATATTTAATATAACTTGAGTAAATTATAAGTAAATCTTTAATAAACCTTTTGTAACTAAAATTTTCATTAATTTTGTGATAAATGTAGGGTAAATATTGGGTAATTATTGGATAAATCTTAACAAATCTTGAGTAAACCTTATATAACTTAAACTTTTATTAATTTTATGGTAAACGTTGGGTAAATTTTGGATATAATTTAAATAAACTTTAAGTAAATATTTGATGGAGTTTTTGTAACTTCAATTTTCATTAATTTTAAGGTAAACCTTAATTTTTGGCATTTTTATAAATATTTTAGAATTACAAGACATATTTGAAAAAAATATTAGGGCATGTGGTATTTTTTAAAAAAACTTTAAAGGATAATATTTTTATAAATGAGTTGACGTTTTTTTTTATTTTTGTAAAATTTTTTTTTTCTTTGAGTAGAAATAGGTCAATACGAAACTTAGCGTATTGGGAGTTTTTGTTAATATAGAAAATAGGATGGTGGGCATGGTAAGTACATGTAATAAGGAGAAATGGGAAATATTCGCTTTGTTGTTGTGGGGTTTATGATATTGCTAGTGGGGGGGAAAGATATGGTATTTCTAGTGGCTAATCATTGTTGGTGAAATTGGTGCAAAATTAGGAAACACATCCATTGTTAGCGGTGTCAGTTTTTTCATTTATTTTTTGATGAACTATAGATCAACCATGATGACAAAAAATGTTCCTCCCAAAATTATAATATTTTTGAGTTATCAATATTCTTCTCTAGTCTTACCAGAACCCTGTTTAGAGTTCAAACTCATATATCATTTAGTCGAAATTCTTGTTCAGGTTATTAGGAATGCGAATAAATTTATAAGGCTACCTAGAATTGGAGAAAATTTTATCCAATTAGAAGTAGTTGGGATTTCTGTTCTAAACATTCCCAGTTTCGCGTCAGAACAGTTTAGGCATTACCACCAACCTATAATGTTAAACCGAATTAAAAGGGTATATATTATGTTCTAAACATCCCCAGTTTTGCCTCCGAACAGTTTAGGGAATACCACCAACCTATGATGTTAAACGGAATTAAGAGGGTATATATATCCTTATTTGACAATAAATCCCTCCAGCAAGTCTTTATCTATGTCCATTTCATTTCTCAATTCATTAATTTGATGAGAAAGGGAGGCTTGTGTTACCCAAAAATTTTAATTTAATGTCCTACCATTTGATGGTACAATAAGAAATGTGGTAAGTAGATAACAAAGAAAACCAACTTTTATAGCAAAATTAGGCGAGAACAATGTTGATAAAACTTGGGGACCAGTCCTACCATTTGATGGTATGTCGAACAAGTTGAGGAGCAACATGGGCTTTATGTTTGTGGATGAGCATGTGCTGAAGATTTGACCAGATATTGGTGTCTCGTTGTTTTTTTTCAACCTACAATTGTTATCATCCATTTTACTTGAGAATAACTCTGAAGTTAAAATTCTTTGTTTCTCTCTAAGAATATATTTTGTGAGGGTTTGAACTCAATAGCTATTTCCAACTAGAGGCGGAATTTCCACGGTGGAATGAGGTGACCTCTAAAATTAGAGGTTCCCTTTTATATATAATAATAATAAAATGTAAATATATAAAAGTTTATCAATATTTCAATCAAATTCCAAATACTAAGGTACTGTTTGATAACACCAAATTAGATTTGATCATAAGAGTAATCTAGTTTGACCAATAATTTTTGTTTGATAAACTAGTTTATTTTGAAAAAAAAATTAAATTATAATCTTCAAAAAAAAATAAACTAATAAAACTAGCATTCAAAAATAATCTACTAGATTATGATTTTTCTTTTCTTTTATACCCTTACTTTTTATATAATAATAATAATAATAATAATAATATAATTATTAAATTATATATAATGTAATTTTGAAATTATATATAATTATTATATTTTATATAATATAATTATTAAATTACTAAATTTATTCATTATATTAGAATGGAATATTTAATATAATTTTTATAATATATAAAAATAATATATAATTTATTTGTATTTTAATATAAATATATCATTTTATGTTATTTTACAATTTTCAACTATTTTTTTCAGTTAGTTTTACTAAGCATTTTTAATTAAATAAGTTATATTATCAGCTATCGGATTTTCAGCTACCTACAACTAAATTATCAGTTATAAGCTATTATCTAATAGCTAGATTATCAGTAAGTTTTTCCAAATATAATCTAAGTATGTATAAATCAATTATTTTATTTGATTTATTTCAATTTATAATCTAGTAGTTTTTAGTTTATAATTTTAATATTTATATTGTGTTTAATTTTATTTATGGTAGTATTCTACTAACTCTATTTAATGTTTAGTCACTTTTATAGTAAAAAATTTATTTTCAAATATTTTACTTATAAAATATGAGAATTTATCTAAAACAAAGATAGTTTTTTTAAATTTTTTATTTATATCAATAAATTATAATTTAAAATTTTATATATTATATAATTTTTTTATTTTATAATTTTATCATTGTATTAAAAAAATTTTAGATCCGTTATTATCTTCTATAAATTCAATTTATATTGTAAATAGAAAGTCAATCCTCCGAGTTATTTGATATAATTATAGATTTTTCAATGCAAATTTTGAAAAATGTCGGAAGAAGAAGAAGAGTGTTAATAGTTGACATGACAGTACATCTGAGTTTGACTGACCTTACGAGGGAAGTTTTTAGATATATTGGTATATTAGATTTATTTAATTATTATTTATATATTATTATTCAACCTTTACCAAAAAAAAAAAAGTGATAAATTCACTCTATCAATAAATTTCTTCGGAATGGAAATGACATACGGCCACCTCTCCTCCGCGGACGTGGAGTGCTTATCCTCACAGTCGATCATACGTCACCCTTTCCCCCCACTTGCAATATCATATCCCACTCCCTCCTCTACCACCTATTACTTTCTTCCTACCTAACACCCTCTAAGATCATTTTAAAAAAACCCTCCAAGATAAAAAAAGTGTTTTTATTTTCTTCCCCTTAATTCATTTCTTCTTTTTTTTTTTTGTTTCGGTACAAGTTAAATAGAAAAGGAAAAATGTTATTAATTGAAAAGGCTCATCGAGAGTTTGCTGTAAGATTAAACTCCAATGATAATTATGCCTAATACCTAACTTAATTATCATAAAAATACTCAAACATTTCATTAAAATTTACATTTTCATTTCTTTTTCTAAATAATTTAAGTAGACCATAATTTTTAAAAATCATGACATTTTATCATTGTATTAAAATATTATATATTTTGATTCTTCTCTTTTTTTTGAGTAAAATAATTTTTTAGTCTCTCATGCTTTGAATAGAGTATATTATTATCTTAAATAAAAATTTATGGACTATTTTTTTTTTTTTAATGAAAGGATATATTAAAGTATGTAAAAGTCAAGAACTATTTAACCCCTAAAAAAATTTAGCCAATATTTGGGATGGAGGAAAATACGGTTTATTTTCCTCCCCCAACTTTCTCTCCAAAATAGAGAAAAAATGGAGAAAGATGAAGGAAATTTTCACTATTTACTATAAAATTACATTTATATCCTTGTAAGTTTTGTTGAGTTTTATGTACGGCTGCATACTTTTTTGTTTTTTTTTTTTTCCAATGTGGAAATATATAGGAGTTCAAAATGTTGATAGTTCATTGGGCAACATGACTTTTATAGTAATTAAAACTTTTTAGTTTAAATAACTAATTTTTCTTCAAAAGAAAAAAAAAACTATTTTACTATTTTTTTTATGGATGGATAATATGTATGAAAATATTTAATTAAGTTTTATATTTTAGATTAATTTTGAAAATATCTATTAATATTGGTTTGTTTGTTATTTTATAACAAATTTTATTCTTTTATTAATTGTTTCATTATAGTAAAATATTTATTATTGTATAAAATGATGGGCAAAATTGTAAATATACAATATTATTTTTCTTCTTCTTATTTTACCTCAATCTAAACATAAAAAAGGAAAATTAATATTTTTTTTTTCTTATTATTTTACCTCCATCCAAATATGAGAAAGGGAAATAAAGAAGAAAAGTAAAATTTATTTCCCATTCTTATTTTTCCTTATTCCCAAACAAGGTGCTAAGGATAAAGTGTAAATTACATCTAATATCAAGAGAATTTCACTAATTTGCTCCGAATCCTAAGCTCGAATCTATCCGTTGAATGTGCACACAGGGTGAATTTGCAGTTGTTGGTTAAAAGAAGATGAGGCAATTTGACTTCCACACCAATGGGGAGTCACATTGTCCGAAATAAAATATGCAGAGTTTTTAACTTTTTTTTTTTTTTTTAACACTAAAATACAACTTGTAGACTCATTGTATGAAAATATGGACAGCTATCATTCGTCGTGGCTCTTTTTCCGCTGTAGAAGATGTGATCCATGAGGTGATTCTTTATCTCAAGATGTCATTTCCCTATTAAAATCCTTCAAATCTTGTTTGCCATGTCTGTATATACTATGTTCATCATCAAAATATGATAATTTACAACAAATAGTACAAAACTTAAACTATCATCCAATTTCCAGATTTAAAAATTCAACCGCGTACTGTAAATTTTTTTTTTCAATTTCTGCTGTAATTTTAGTTTGATTATTGATATTACATTGATTTATTTAATATTCATATTAGAATAAATTTTTTTTGGACATTTGGTTAGCAACCCTAATTTTGTAATAAACTCATGTTACTTTGTTGAATGAAAATTGCATTTTGTACTCCTTGGTAATTAAATGAATTAGAAATTTAATATAATGATTTTTTATAAGATCGGCTCCGAAAAAATACTTGCCATTCTATAATTAGCACGTACACTTGCGAATTAAACATTGAATTGACCTCAATTTTCAACCTATTTTACCATCTATTCATCAATCTGAAATACAAATTGTACTTAAAAACAAGAATTATAGGGTAAGAGAAGAATGATGGTAAACTAATTAAAGCAACCTTGGATAAAGCAGAATCAAATAATTGATAGTGAAGCTCCTAGTCCAGACAAAAGAAGGCATACAATTTATGAGGCTAATTGAAAAGATTGATCATTAAAATTCATATATTTCAAGAGAGAGTTTGCAAAGAGGAAATGATTTCTCCCATCAATATGCGAGCAATAGAGAAACTGCAGTACAAGCCCTATTATGAACAGTAGCAGCTGGGGACCATTCATTAAGTAAAATTTAAATAGGGTAAACATTTTTCTGTGAGAACAAACAAAAGCTCACATCATCATGAAATATTGCTAAAATCCTGGGATTCCGATATGTAGGGTCATCTATGAAAGAAATTTGGATTAGCTTCAAGCAAGATGATGATGATATATATAATTACTTTAGTAAAGCCTAGTTGCTTGGTTAAACTTGCGCTGTTATAGAGCATAGGCCACCAATCTAAGGGCATTTTAGTACAAAATTATAAATTATTCCTACAGGAGTACGTCACATAGGTACCGTGTTGAATCAACAACTCAAGACCCATTTCAAGATTAACTTTGATAAAGAAAAAAGTTTCCAGGAACAAGTACAAATATTATTCCTTAATGAGTGGCTAAGATTTTCTTTTATCACCTAAGCATAAAACTTTTTATGGGTTAATTTTATGTATTTTTATTAAATTTTAATTTTATTACAGTAAAATTATAAAATATTTTTTATTTAAAAAAATTATTAAAATATATTTTTATTTTACTAAAATATATTTTTATTTTACTAAAATTATTTCAAGTTAATTTTTGGTGACACATCAGCTGTTATATCAACTATAATATCAGTTTTTCGGTTATCTAAAGTAGAAAATTTGCTAGAAATAATTTTAGTTAAATGAAAATATAGTCCAACGATTTTTTTTAAAAAAATTTATTATTTTACTGCAATAAACATAAAATTCAATAATTATAAACGAAATTAACCCCAATTTTTATTGTCTTTATTGAACGTATGGAATTTTTAGAGATAAATTACATGAATAATCCTTTAATTATTCAATTCGTAACAATGTAATACTAAAATTTTAATTTGTAACGTAAGACTTTTTTTTTTTAATTTTGTAATACAAAATTCCCTCCATCCACTTACATCTACCAAGTTAACTGTAATACTGACGTGGCATTCAACAATCTAAGTGTTGTATTTACATGTCATTAAAAAGGTACAAGTCAGTTTTTCTTCATAATTTCTTTTTATCTCTCTTCACTTCTTTCATATTTCTCTTTCTCAGCAACACTAATTAAGAAGAGAATCCATTCTCTCTCTAAAATCAAACAAAAACAAAAATTTAATTTCCCCTGCAGCAATGGCTTATCAAGTTTGAGGTGATATTTTGTTAATAGCACATCCTTTATCTGTTTTGAGACTAAGAACAACTCTAATTTTTCTTTAGGAAAAAAAAAGAAAAGAAAAAAGAACAAGTTTAATTAAGTTTTGTTAAACTTAAATCAGACCCCAAATCCATTCTCTCTCTCTCTGCTCAAAATTGAAAATCCATTCTTTCTCAGCAAGTTTTGTTATATTCGAGAAAATTTCATGGTTTACTGAAATTTTTATATTTTTTTTCATTTTTATTTCTATTTTTATATTTTTTTATTTGTATCGAAAATTATTTTATTTGTACCGATTTTTTTAATTTTTTTTAGAGAGAAAATAGTTGTAGACTATAATTTTTGAAAAGATTTTGTTCAATGGCGGCGATGAAAAAGAAAATGAAGAATTTTGCTCGATTTGCTTAGAGAATAGAGGAAGAAGATTTGTGTATGACACTTTCATTTTGCAGGAATATTTATCATTATTTTTGCATTTGACTATAGCTTCCTAAACATAGTCATTGCCCACAATGTCGTCTTTATGTTTGGAATAATTAGAATTTAGGTTATTGTGTGTATTTGTTTATTAATCATCAATTATCCATGGTATACCAGATTTTATAACATTTGTTCACAATTGTTTTAGGCCGAAGTATCTCCTAGATATACCTAAGGTATGACCAAGATATATCAGACTTTATAGACTGTTGTCCAAATGCCGAAGGTATTCCCAAGATATACCCAAAATATATCAAACTTTATAGTATTTGTTTACAACTGTTTTATGCCAAAAATATTTCCAAAATATACCCAAGGTATACCGGACTTTATAGACTGTTGTCCATATGCCGAATGTATTTCCAAGATGTACTCAAGGTATGTTTAAGATATACCGGACTTTATAGTATTTGTTTATAACAGTTTTAGGCCGAAGATATCCCCAAGATATACCTAAAATATGCCCATGGTATACCAGACTTTATAGACTATTGTCCATATGCCGAACGTATTCCCAAAGTATGCTCAACGTATACTGAACTTTATAGCTTTCGTTCACAACTGTTTTAAACCAAAAGTATTTCCAAGATATATCTAAAGTATGCTCAAGGTATACTAAACTTTTATAGCCTTTGTTCACAACTATTTTAAGCCAAAAGTATCCCTAAGATATACTCAAAATATGTCTAAAATATACCGAACTTTATAATCTTTATTCACAACCTTTTTAGGCTGAAAGTATATCTGAAATATACCTAAGATATACAAGAGGTATTGATGTAATTATATAAAGTATTTTCCCATAAAATTGAAAAAAACATTAAGAATAAATAAAGTTGTAATTATTTTCCTTTTTTTAGTGTTCATGAAAAATTCCCGTTATATTCCTTTCTGCTACACTTCTTAAGCCAACAATATTAGTACCTTTTTTTTCTCATAATATGGTTTTTCTGCCATGGGTGAGCTCATCGTGAATTTTTCTCATGAGTGAGTTTTTTTTTTTAATTTCATCTATCGTTACTAAATTTTACTTTTATTTCACTATAATTATAAAATATTTTTTTATTTAAAAAAATCATTAAACTATATTTTTATTTCACTAAAATTATTCTAAACTATTTTTCGGTGATACATTAGTTGTCATGTCAGATTTCTGATAACATGTCAGCTGTCATATTAATTTTTCAGTTATTTAATTAAAAAAATTGACGGGAAGTAATTATACTGAAACAAAACATAGTTGAAAAGTTAATTTTAATGCAATTATTGATAAAATTACGCCTACTCATTTGTAGATCTGGCTTCTCGATTGGTGTTATGGCTGGTCTTTTCTTCATGGGTGAGTTCGTCGCTCAGCCCTCGCGTGTCGGTGTCGATTTGGATCCAAAGTACAGACACATGCGATAGGAGCTATTAGGAATGTTGCTACTGTATTGGTGCAACACAAGACTTTAAATGAGGTAAATATGAAGGGAATAAATGAATTTGAAGGAATCGATTGATTGATCTTCAAATGCAGAAGTTTTAATTGGAACAACCCAGAAAGACAGATTCATATAAAACTAAAAAATTGACAAACCACAACAAATCCGTTAAGAATAAGAAGAAATTAAACATAATAACCAAAACAATAAAGATTGGAGCTTGTTGATGGAAAAAAAAAAAAAAGAAGAGAGAGATACCCGAGGCCAACTCAGAAAGAGAAGCAGAAGAAAGAAGATATCTGGTTCACTTCTATCTTTCACCAATCCAAACAAGAATGTACAACGAATAGGCATAAACTGATAGAGAAAGAGCATTGGTTGCTGAGAAAGTGAGGGAAAAGGATGTGAAGTGAAGGCAATTTTCTCCTTTGATTGCTGAAAAAGTGAAGAAAAGTCAGAAAAAATTGTGTTTGGTTGTTGAGAAAGTAAAGAAAAGTAGAGTGAGAAAGTAAAAAAAAGGAAAGTTCGATTGATGGGAAAGTGAGAGAAAGAGAAAGGGTTATTTTCGTCTTTACATTCATTATAAAATACATATCATTTTTTCAATATCCATATAAATTTTTTATTATTTTTTTAACTGCACCACTGGTAGACAGAAAGAGATGAAAGAAGTTTTGTATTAAAAAAATAAAAAAGAAATAGTTTTCTGTTAAAAATTAAAGTTTAGGTATAGTTAGAGTAACATAAGTGTAATTTATTCCGATTTTTACAAGCAAACAATGTAGAATTAGTAATTACCCCTCAAGTTCTAATTGCTTCTCTCTAATAAACATCTAAGCATATGTGTCAAAAGTTTAAATCAACTTTATTAGTGGTCCATCCACTAAGAGAAGAAAACTTCAAACACTATGATCCCAATCATGGCTGTCAAGCTATCAACTGAAAATTAAGGTTGCAACAGGAGTACTTTAGTTGCTCCAATCAGACACCTTATTGACACACCTAAGTTTGCTATCCTCTTAACCATTTCAAGACTTAAAATTTGGCTGATGCTATGGCTCAATATGGTGCAAGAGTGGTTTTTCCCATAGATTTGAAGAAGGCGGCATGGGAGCAGAAATTTCCCCTTCACAACCGGTGGCACCCAGACATACCCCCAGTTGCAGATGTCACAGTCGGAGAGCTTTTCAGGATTGAGATGGTGGACTTCAGTGGTGGAGGAATTACACAGGAAAACACCGCAGAGGACATCAAACATCTTGATTTTTCTATTGTGAGTTGTAGTTTCTTTTTTGTAAATTTTCGTGTTCCTGCCTTAAGTATCTACTTCTAAGATTCATATAAACCAGTTATTTCACTTATTTGGATCTAACAATTTCTTGATGAATTTCCTGAGACGGAGTTAACATGAATTGGAAAGAGCCAACAAGTAATGCAAATTGCACATCATGCAAGATTTAGTTGATCAGAAATAGTCCTTGCTTTCTTGTAACTGCTTATAAGCCCAAGAAACTTGGATTCTAACACCACATAAACATTGAGTAGCTTCTCCAACTTTTCTTCATATTTTTCCTTAATCATCTTACAGTTGCAGTTGAAGAAGCATGACTTTTCTACAATGGGTCTTTTCACTTGGAATTTCTGAATGTTAGAAAAACAAAAAGAAAAGAATATTAATTACTTTTTATATTTGGAAACACTTGGCTCTCAGGTGTTACATGTAAGTGTTTGACACGACATAGAGGAGATGCTAGATGAGTCATCTTTATCACAATAAAGCAAATGTTGACATTTTTGTCTTCAGTGTAATGAAGTTGGGGGACCATAGGAAAAATCATCACATCCATGTCATCTAGTAATTCCAATAGTCAACCTCCTTACTCTAATAGATGCCATTTCATTTTGTTTACCTAGTAATTTTGGGGGAAAAAAACATTACTCTGCATTTTTATAGGACATTAGCTAGTCCATTCATGGCTCCTTCAACCCCTAGACTGGTAGTGCCTATTGACTTGAAAAAGAAGCAATGGGAGCAAAAACTACCACTTCATAACCGTTGGCACCCTGAGATTCCCCCGGTTGCTGAGGTCAAAGATGGGGAATTTTTTAGAGTAGAGATGGTAGACTGGACTGGAGGTGCTATTAAGGATGATGACTCTGCAGTAGATGTAAAAACCATTGACCTCTCAACTGTAAGTATGAATATTGCTGAAAAACTAGCCCCAAATTCTAGATCATCGTTGTATTGCCAAACTTAATCTAATTTCAAATAACAAATGGAAAGGATGAAATTTATTATGTCCCAACAAAAAAGCCAGTGCACATAGGTTGAACAGGAGAAAATAAGGGAAATTTTTTTTAATCAGATTACAAGGATTTGGGTATCTAAATTAAGCATCATATCAGCAAAACCCATTTGGATGATTATTGAATAGGTCTGTTTGGAAACTGAAATAGGTCCATTATCTCAGCGGACCAATCAAAGTTGTGGACAGGGAAGGAATTCCAGCTATGCCGGGTGATCTTCTTGTGGTTGAAATATGCAACTTGGGTCCTCTCCCTGGAGATGAATGGGGTTTCACAGCAACTTTTGACAGAGAAAATGGAGGAGGATTTCTGACTGATCATTTTCCTTGTGCAACCAAAGCTATTTGGTATTTTGAAGGAATATATGCCTATTCTCCTCATATACCTGGTAAATACAGCACATTCCTTTCCATTCTGAAGCCTATATATAGTCCTGTCCATAAGATTGGACAAGATATCGAATTCAATACGGAATAATAACAGTTGCTTATGCATATTAGGGGTACGATTTCCCGGATTGACTCATCCAGGAATAATTGGAACTGCACCATCAATGGAACTCTTAAATATATGGAATGAAAGGGAAAGGGATGTTGAAGAAAATGGACTGAAATCTTTCAAACTATGTGAGGTTTTGCACTCTAGACCGCTGGCAAATCTACCATCAACTAAAGGATGCCATCTAGGAAAGGTAAGACATCAAACAAGTGAGTATTATAAATAAAGCATGAATGAGTTTCAATTCCAGTAGCCTCTTATGCAGATATTAGTAACTCCAAAATTTTAATCACCGAAAGCCTGGTGATGCATATGGTGTAGCCAACTTAACTCAGTATTGTTTATGCCTGTGCATACAACAATTTTGGTAAGAAATGTTGGGCACTAGCAATAAAACTGACTAACTTATGGCTAAAGAGAGCAACTATTTTAGTGGTTACATTAACATGTAGATCCAGAAGGGCACTCAAGAATGGAAAAAGATTGCTAATGAGGCAGCAAGAACAATTCCAGGAAGAGAAAATGGGGGAAATTGTGACATCAAAAATCTCAGCAGAGGTTCAAAAATATACCTTCCAGTATTTGTAGAAGGTGCAAATCTTAGCACTGGGGACATGCACTTTTCTCAGGGTGATGGTGAAGTATCTTTCTGTGGGGCAATCGAGATGAGTGGTTTTCTTGAGCTCAAGTATATATTCCTTCTCAACCTAAGCATTTTCTATTTTGATATTGAAAAACATTGTTTGGAAGCAATATTCTAAAAATTTATTTCTGTAAGATGAAAATTAGTAACAAACAGGTAGTTTGAACACAAATAAAAACAGCTATAATCAGATGTAACACTTTCATATAGCAGATCTTTTGAACTGATAAAGAATCCTACATAAATAATCATGTAAAAACTTGCTAAAAGAGATTTCCATAGAACAAGCTCTTACTCGAACGATTCACGAATTTTACAATCTTAACTGATTAAGCTTCTCCCTGGAAGAAGTAAATTGACTAGCAACAGAGGTTCTTCTTTTCCTGATGCCCTTAAGTTCTCTCTTTGTTATGTAACTTGGACTCAGAAACACAAAATATTCCAATGGCTAGTGAGCGTCAGAGTCCAATTTTCATTGTTTTGAAACAAAATCTAGTTGGGTCATCGATTATGATTATCAAAGAAAATCAGGATAAAGATATAGAATTTTCTCCAAAAGAATCAAGCATATAAGACAAGCTAGATATTGACACGCTGGTTCAAAGAAATGAATGAGTAATGAAGTAAAAGGATCAGAACATATTCTATTCTAAGCTTATGTTAAAGCATTCTGCTTTCCATGACATTGATGAACTGTACTAACAGCTACACTTTGTCTAATATTTGATCTATAATTTATCACCTGCAACATGGTTCTTTTCTTCATCTGCAAGCATCTGTTGCAATTGACTCTTTAATTCAATCTACGTTCACAGATTTTTCAAGATATTGACATTTATTTTTATGGCATCAGGTGTGAAATCATAAGGGATGGAATGAAAGAGTACCTTACTCCAATGGGGCCAACTCCTCTTCATGTGAATCCAATCTTTGAGACAGGCCCTGTCGAGCCAAGATTTTCAGAGTGGTTGGTATTTGAGGGCATCAGTGTTGATGAGGGAGGAAGGCAGCACTACCTCGATGCAAGTGTTGCTTACAAGCGTGCAGTGCTCAATGCCATTGAGTACCTCTCTAAATTTGGTTACTCAAAAGAGCAGGTTCAATATATCTCCTGACTTCAAAATAAAACATGTCCCTGAATTCACACAAACAAACATATATGAGCACAGAGCATCACCACTAAATATATGATAAGAAATATTGTATTTGATAACAACCAAGAGGTTAATGGTGATTTCAGATGTATATTCTGCTATCTTGCTGCCCTTGTGAAGGAAGGATTTCCGGAATAGTCGATTCTCCTAATGCTGTAGCGACCCTGGCTATACCAACAGCTATCTTTGATCAGGTTAGCTAAGTCCCCATCCTATCTTCAGAAATTAAACAGTTATCCATTACCTCCTCAAGCATCACTTTACTGAAGAAACTTATCCCAGTTTAGCATACCCTAACTGCTGATTCAGCTCATATTTTCTGAAGTTCAACAACTAGTGTATTTATTCAAAGAGTCGTCAGCAGCAACCTCCATGATCCTCACATAACTTAACTGACAAAAGGATTTCATCATAATTAAGCACACAAAATATAATAGTATTAGTATATATATATGCAGAGAACTAATGAAGCAAGGAATAGTCATACATTCTTTCCCTTTTTTGGCTCTTGAGACGATTGGATTGTGCAGGACATTCGTCCCAAGACAAGCAAGGTGCCCGTTGGACCTCGCCTAGTGAGGAAACAAGACATCCTGAAATGCACTTATGATGGAAATTTGTCCACCACCAAAAACCCAAGTGCCATGTCATAATTACAACCAAAGTGCTTCACTGAATAAGTAGGAATTCGGGCTACAATTTCCTTGCTATACCACATATTATCCATAAATTGCATGTATAAAACAGATAAATGAACTACAACATGGCTACTAGAACTCTATAGTCGGTCCAGCATGTTAAAGCACCTTGAAGTAGAAACTGTGGTATATTTTAAAGGCTCTTTGTTTATCTACTTGCTGCGGTTTATGCTTTTGTGATGTCATGGCACCAGAAAGAATGATGAAAATAATACTTGACCCGACATCAGCACTAGCTCAAACTTAATTGTGCCTAAATTGAATATTAGTATTTAACAATTACACATTCCTCACGACATAATGCGTTAAGTTCAGAGTGACATGTGGTGCAATGCATTATTATGCAGGTAAAGAAGCTTCTGTAAGTTGTAGACGGAAACAAAGTCCTAGTCAACTTTACAAATAGGAATTCAAGGACCAATGATGCATATATGCATAGAAAAATTTGCACTAGACATTTTTCTCACTAAACCAAAAGGTTTCTTATTATGTTCACCATAAGCCAGGACAGCGTTTAGGAAAAAAATTGAAAGTTGAAAACTATTGAATTATGTAATGGAAATTGCAATGAAGCATTGTCTACTAAACACCACTATAATATAGGTGTAGTTCATTATCTAATTGCCACATTCATGCTTACAACCTAATCAGCAATTCCACAGCATTCTTTAAAGCAAAGATGCCAAACTTATGGTAGATGAAGAATTGCAACCCACAAAATCAGGTGTGTTATACATTGAAATATGGTTTGGTAAAGCACGTCAACTGCTGTAGTTGCAGAACAAATAAATTATACATGTGCATGTAAATGGCAAAGAAATTAAGGCTCATACAGAACAGCATCTCCTGAATGACAAATTTGAGAGAGCTAAAATATTTAAAGGTAGAATCAGCTAAACAATGCTCCTATTTACCAGAAAACGAAAAGTTTTGATCCTTCAAACGGAGAAAAAAGCCCAGATTAGCTACTCTAAATTCTAAAATATTCTCAACTCAGAAATATATTGAGAGTGCCAGGTAAATTTTACCAACGGTATTCCAACTATGCAAATTGTAATAATTCGGTTTTTTAAAGATTATTTTAGTTATAAAATAAAAGTTGAGGTAATTTTATGTTACAAATAATTTTTGAAATACTGAATTGTTATAATTTACATAGTTGAAATACCGTTAGTGAAATTCACCCTGAGAGTGTTTGATGGTGTTGGAGAGAAGAACAGTGCACGCCAAAAGCCCAGAGCCAAAGATCCAATTCAATACTCAAAACCTGAGTAAACAGACCTCAAAATTAGAACAAAAGATAAGAAAGAAACATAGTAGATGAACAACAGGCGAAGATAGAGGAGATTCTGGTAAAAAAGTCTGCTTTTCATGACCATGAATAAGTCAAAATGAATAAATTAAATGATCTCTGCATCTGTGAAGGAAGGGGGGAGCTGCAATAAAAAGAAAATGACTCGCAAACTTGGAAATACAGAATAATAACAGTCTTGATATGAGTATCCTATTTCCCTTCACTTGTATCAAAAAGATTTTTGACATGAGTATCCTATTTCCTCCTTACAATTTACAAAAAAGATTTTTGTTTCCTCATAGCAACAGATTGATTCTACCGGCCAATTTCCCGTTAGCAACAAATACAGATGTTCATTAAATGGAAAACTTAACTCATAAAAATGCAGCCATTAGCCAAAGTCATTACTAGGATATGTAATCTAAGAAAAGGCATTGAAACAAATTGCAGCTTGGGTACATACACATTCTTGCAAAATAATTCACCTTATATGAACATGTAAACACATATAATTTTAATTTTATTGACAAAAATTAACGAAAATAAAAAAACTTAAGGAAATTAAGCATGTGATAACCAAATCAAAAATTCCTCAAAACTCAATTAAACTGAAGCTTTCCTCCTTAACTTGATAAGAAGAACATAAAAATGGTTATAATAACATGTAATTAGATTCTAGTACCGCTTGATGGATAGATCTATGCGGAATAAAACTGAAGATCTCATCCCAACATCCATAACATGCATCTTAGAACACAAAAATGAGTTTAATTGGTACGAAAAAATTTTATACACTCCTTATTTTAATTTTTTATTTCAAAAATACATGCATATTTTCTTTTTTCATTTTTACCAAATATCTTTTTAATTTTACCAGAACCTTTTTAAAAAATCTCTGCACTTGTTCTTCAATCCACTTTCCTCCACATAATTGTTTTCCTCCATCTATGGCAACCCTGAATATTTTTATCAAAAGTAAAAGAAATTATATATTGAACTTGCTCAACCAATTTTGAATCAAATCAAAAAGAAGTTCAACCATTGGTAAGTCTTAGCTTCTCTTTACTTGCTCTCTAAGGATGGCCAGATAAGTTTCTAGTTCGGTTATTGGACAATGTAGCTCCTCCTCTTGCTGAGACCAAGTAAAGTGATTGGATAATCGATAAAGATTGTAACTACTGACTGGTTTTCTTCCAACAAGACAGAGAAGGTTTCATCCAAAGCCAACGTACGCTTTTTTATGGGTTTACGAAGTCCTCCGTATTAGTCTTTCATCGGCAAAGTCTCTCTTATGATCTGTGGTTGGGGCATGTGGATCAGAGCTCCGTGACGCAGTTCGGAGATTGCGAGGTCTGCTGGGCAATGGGCATTTGCGAAAACGCTATCCTTTCCAGGGGTTTGGATTTCATCTTGATAATGTCTGCGCTGAGAATTTAGTCTTGAATCTGCGCCTTAAGTCCTAATTGCTTGGATTAGAGGATTGGGCATGGAAAGTTGATTGCTATAGAATTATAGTAATTAAGCTTAAAAAAGAATTATAGTAATTGTAGTCAGACAAATTAGATTAGATTTCTTTTCTGTTTTGGTTTATTTGAGGAATTTGATAAGTAAATTAACCGAACGTTGAATTTATAAAATATTTATTAAAAATTTACTTAAAATTACCCAAATTATATAAGATTTAGTTAAAATTTATTAAAAAATTAAAATTATATAAAATTTATTTAATAATTATTTAAAATTTATTAAATGTTTACTTGAGATTTAAAATAAGTTTACTCAAAATTTATTAGCTCTAAATTTATCAAACAATACATTTAAATCTTACAAAAATAAATAATCTTAATTTAATATAAATTTACATATTTTTTTAATTAAGATTTATCCAGCATTTAATTTGATAATTAAATTAACTAAATTTATATTTATATATTTTTTAATTAAATTAATTAAATAATAATTAAAAAAATATATGTATAAAAATAAATATTAACTTTATAAATTAATAAAAATTCTTAATTCATATTTAAAATATAAAAATTAATTATTTTATATTTTAATTAAATAAAAAATATATTAAGTATACATTAAAATCTATTATTTAAAAAATAAAAATAAAAATATAGAAAATAAGAATAAAAATAAGAAAAATTTATCAGATAAAATTAAAAAATATTTTACAATTTTATTGTAGGGCATAAATTTCTCTTTCTTTTTTTTTTTATGGGCTAATTTTGCAATAGATTGAGCCCAAAATTTAAACGGCTTTGCTAGAATGCTTCTGGGGCCGAACATGGTTGGATTCGGGCGAGTTCCTGCTCAAACAATGTTAGGCCCAACATAAGAATAAACTCAGCCCAACAAAAATTAAGCCCAAAATATATGAAAATCTTCTTTTTTTTTTTTAATCATAATTTACTTATTTATAAATACCCCCATTATTCCAAAATGCAAAATGTCTTCACCTGATTTTGATTGCTAAGTCTAACATATACGATTTGTTTGATATATGAACGAATTTATCAATGAAATTTATTTATTTTACTTTATTTATTGATTTTTAATTATGATATTTATGAATCAGGATTATAATCTCCCTCTAATTATAGATTTGATTATCTTAGTCACATTAATCGTTAAATACATTCAGGGTTGGAAAATGAATTCCACCCACAATTTGCTGGCATTTGTCACATGAGATGGAAAACTACTGAGAACAACCTTTTTCTTCGTCCCCGACCAACTTAGGGTAGAGGCAACTCACCAAAACGGTGTCGTATAAATGGCAGATGCAGTTAAACGCAGCGTTCCCTCACTTAAAACGGGTGAATATGAAAAAGCAAAAGGGGAAAAAGAAAAAGGAAAATGATACGCGAAAGAAAGCGATTACGGTTTCCGGCTAACTTAAAACAAACTTCTTTTTCCCCTAATTCGCGATTTGATGGCCATAAGGCCTCTAGGGCAGCAATTCGCAATCTTCCATAACTATTACCGTTACCATAACAAAACTCTCTTTTCTCTCTTCTTTAACTCCACAACAGAGCTTCTCTCCGAATCCCCTCTCCTTTCTCCTCAATCGCCGATAACGTTCCTCCGTCGATTGGCCTCGAGAGCAACTGTATCTCAGCAAAGGCATAAGCAGGAGGGGAAACCACCAACTCCACGTCTCCCTCGGTTGAAGTCTGTGGCTCCTTTGACTGACACGCTGGCGCAGAAAATTGGGAAATCTGTTCGGCGACCTGGCGCGCCATCGAAAGCTAGGGTTTATTCCGACGTCAACGTCATCCGGCCCAAGGAGTATTGGGATTATGAGTCCCTCACCGTTCAATGGGGGTAATTTATCTTCTTTGTTATTTTTGGGTTTTTCTTAAGTTCGTTAATTTGCACCTGGTTTTTTTCTCCTTTTTGTTTGGTTGGCTGGAAAGTCGAGAGAAATGAAAAATCGAGCCCGTTTTAGATAAGATGATCAATTATTGCTGGTAAGTTCGGAGAAATATTTACGATATGATGGGAAATCACCTTTTTTGTTCCATCTTGATAGCTGAAGCATGCTTGGTTGTTGCAGTTCCCTTTTTTCTGTTCTATTCTTTTGTTTTCTTCATTACTTTGTAATTTAAGTTTACTGATTGTGTTTTCAGGGAGCAGGATGATTATGAGGTGGTGAGGAAGGTTGGGCGGGGGAAATATAGTGAAGTTTTTGAGGGAGTCCACTGCACAGATAATGAGAAGTGCATCATTAAGATCCTTAAACCTGTGAAGAAGAAGAAGGCGAGTCTTAGTCCTTGGCATAGCCCTTTCTGTTTTAAATTTTTCTAGTCAAACAAAATTAGCGCACTGGCTGGGAATTCAACTCGGGTCTGTACTGGGGGAATCTACTATGCTGTTGATTTTATGGATAATTATGATGGTGAATTATATAATTGCTGTAGATCAAGAATTGAGCAATAATTATCTTTTACCTTATTCTTTAATTACTTATATTGAAAAATATATTGTAGTTTTAATCTCACCATCATGAGACATGATCTATTCTTAAGAGCCAAATTTCTTTGAATGCCTTGCTAATAAAATCCTACTTCATCCAGCCACCATCACGGAATTATCTATACACAAGCCATCTGTTAATGGGTTTCATTAGGGGTTCTGGAAGATGCATTCTGCATATGCATATTGGACCTATATTTTATTAAATCTCTTGTTCCTTTGTTAAGCTTGCCTTTTGTCTTATCTTTTTAAATTGGGGAGTTATGAACATTTAAAGTTGTTCTAAGTATTTGTTTTGTTGGCAATATTTCTTTTATGAAATAATTATATAGGTTGCTATAGCGTGTACTTTTCATTTTTCTTACTTTGTAACAGAAAGAGATTTAAATTTCTTTAACAATCAATATTTCCCCTTAGAATTTCTGTTTAGACAATTTTCTGTCTTTCATTTGTTGATGTGCAATTTCTTTGGTTATGATATGGTTTATAAGTCTTGCCTTTATGTCGAATCTTGATATTTTTGTATAGTGATGGGTTAAATTGGTGCTTTCCTTTTAATATAATTTCTTTACGGTTGTGACTTCATAAGCCTGTTTTGCTTTCTAATTTATCTTGGGTAGCTTTTTCTGCAGTATGATTTTGTGTCTCCTAACTTCAGTATTCCTCCAAATGCAGATTAAAAGGGAGATTAAAATACTGCAGAATCTATGTGGAGGGCCAAATATTGTGAAGTTGCTTGATATTGTTAGAGATCAGCAATCAAAGACCCCAAGTCTTATTTTTGAATATGTTAATAACACTGATTTTAAAGTACTTTATCCAACACTTTCAGACTATGACATTCGATATTACATCTATGAACTTCTGAAGGTAAGGACATTTGTTTCTTGTTCCTTAAATTGACAAGACATGTTTATGGCTTAAGCATTTTTTGTTTAGATTAATGGAATGGAATTACATTGACTTGCAGAATTCTGTCTAACTATCATTATTCTTCTTCTCCCAGTGATTTGAGATTGAAATGATATGCTCTATGCTTAATTTGAACAAATAGATTCAAATTCAAATTTCTAAGTTATACAAGTTTATCTGACATAAAAGAATCTAAGTGAAAGGACTGAAAAAATTTGGCTGTTTATGACCTTGCTGTAAGCTTCTTAGCAATTTGGTTTTTGAAGTTCAGCTGAGAAGTTGTTCTGATAGTTCTCTTTTCATTACTCTTCTTGTATCATTCTATGGCGAGTTATTTTCATTTCAAGCAAACATCTCAGTTTTGTCTCGAAATGTACTCAGATGAATTTGGCATTTCATATCTTTCAAAGAATGCGTAAACATGTATATACTTATATAAATACAGTGGATATTTGTTTTAACTTTTTCTTTATTTTTGGGTGGTTTTATAATTTTCACAAACTAAAATTAATTTTCTTCATTCTCTCCTCTCTAGGACTCGTGTTTCTGGTTTTACTTGTTTTAGATTTTAAACTAGAGAAACTTTTTACCATATATATATTTGGGATAGGGAGGATTATAAGTTTCATTTCACTATTTCTATCTTCCATGTGGCTCTTCTAACTTGATGTAAGAGATTTTTAGGATATGGTAAATAATACAAAAATAAATTTGAGCATTAACATATTTGACTTGCTTATATTTGGTTGGAATTCATACATTCATTTTATTATGCATTGCGTTATAGATGGTAACCTCTAGTTTTTTCCCCACCTTGTACTTTCTGCCTTCCACCCGAACTATTTAACCTCACAAATTTTCTAAATAACATCAGTGGAGCCATAATTTTTTTTTCTAGATTTGGAGGGTTTTGCGTAGGAAATTGTCTTTACTAGACACTAATTCTTAAATTCGTTACCTTTTTGGAAGAATTGAAGTATTCTTTAGATTTTTATGGACTTCTATGGTATGAACTTGTAGTAGCTTAAGCCTCAGTAGCTTAATCTACTTTTCAAGCTTAAACGACTTGTCCCAGAATTGTGATCTCAGATTATTCTAGTAGTTGAGACTTGAACTATATGAGGCCTTCTTCATTTCCTTTTCTCATTGATGTGGGATGTTTCATTCTCTATTCCTTAGTCTCGTGATGTCTTCATTGTGACTGATCTTAGCCAAGGTCAATCCTGAGTTTGTTTGCTGGTGCCTGGGTGGTTCCTCATTGGCGCATCCTTCTGAACCATCTCATGGGCAGCTCTCTCTTTGTGGCCTGCCGACTCCACAATTTTAATCCAGGGTCACTCTCAAACCAATAGTAATAGCCAAAACACGACTTGCCTTGTTAAGTTTCAGGGTTGAACCACTCAGACTAAAATGTTAAATCTGAGTTATTCTTGTGGTTGAGACTAGGGTTATTCAAGCCCATTTTATTTCCTTCTCCCACCTATTTGGAATGTCACATATATAGGTGCAGTAACCTCTTATTTTTTGGATGTCTTGTAAAATTTAATGCTTGTTCTTCAATACCTGGTTGATATTGTGCACTTTGTAAGCTCTTCGTGGTCACTGTGGAAGATGATGCACAATTTAGCCTAACCTAATATTTAGTTATCAAGAAACTTAGAAAATATTGGAAAGAGGACTGAGAGATCAAGTGTTCAACCTAATCTGACCAAAAATAACATTGTTAACGACTAAGAAAAGGGAGAAAATATAGTAAAAAATGAAGCTGTTATAGTAACGTGAACAGTAAAATTATGCTCTGCAAAGAACTTTTTGATGCATCTACGGTACTTCGTCAACTATTTGGCTATTACATATTGTCTCTGGGCCCCTGGGTATGTAATTTTGTGCTGCTTTACGGTCTGGTATTTCTACAACTCCAATTGGTGTGTTTTTTCATTCTGTTTCAGGTTAAATGTACTTTTTTTTTGTTTTTAATTAATTTACATATTTTATTCTTGTTTTGAACCATTCTCATTTTAATGCTGTATTATGTTCATCTATTATGGACTTTTCGTGTAGGCATTGGATTATTGTCACTCACAAGGTATCATGCATCGGGATGTGAAGCCCCATAATGTCATGATTGATCATGAGCAGAGGAAACTTCGGCTTATAGATTGGGGACTGGCAGAGTTTTATCATCCTGGAAAAGAGTATAATGTTCGTGTCGCTTCGAGGTTTGTTCCCTTGAAATGTCTTTGATTACCTAAGTTTTAGAATTTATTGCTCTAATCTTTGACTAGTCTCTTCATTTATTCTTGTTATTTGCAAACTTTTACTCCCTTACAAAAATTGTAGCTTTAATGAATGGTGCTCCCAGTTGACATTTATGTTACTGAATATCAAAATCTCATGTCTACAGATCTGTATTCATGGTTCCAAATGCTTAATATTAAATATCATGCATTGATGAATTTGAATAATTTTGACATTCAGCCATTGAAAGTAAAGATTGATGCTATAACTAAAATTAAGACCCAGTTCCATGTCTCCCCGAAGCAACAAAGCCAGGTGGTTGTTCTAAATAAACCTCTTCCTGAATATCACCATGAAGAAAATCAATCTAATTCCTATAATCAAGCTAATTCCTATTTAGGCTAATAATACATATTTACATCCTATAATATAACCTATAATCTTGTAACACTTCCCCTCAAGCTGGAACATAGATGTCAATCATGTACAGCTTGTTACAAATATAAGAAACACGAGCTCCATTAAGCGCTTTTGTAAAGATATCTCCTAACTGTTCTCCAATCTTCACATATGCTGTAGAGATTAGACTTCGCTGAATCTTTTCATGAACGAAATGACAATCAATTTCGATATGCTTCATTCGTTCATGAAATACTAGATTTGATGCAATGTGAAGAGCAACCTGATTATCACACCATAACTTAGCTGATACCGAAGACTTAAGACCTACAGTAAGGAGCTGATATATCCATATAATTTCACATCCAGATTGTGTCATAGCCCGATATTCTGATTTTGCACTCGAACATGAGACAATAGATTGTTTCTTGCTTTTCTATGAAAACAAATTTCCGCCTACGAATACATAATAGCCTGAAGTAGATCTCATGTCATTCTTAGATCTAGCCCAATCAAGCATAAGAAAAACACTCAATTCTAGTATGACCATGATTGTCATACAAAATGCCTCTCCCAGGTACTCCTTTTAAATAACACAATATTTGTTCCACTACCGTCCAATGATGAACAGTCGGGGAAGACATGTTTTGACTTACAACACTAACTGAATATGCAAGATAGTTGAGCTTTCTAACCAATCATCTATAACTCTCAGGATCCTCAAACAATTCTCCTTCTTTTGTCAGTTGCAAATTAGGAACCATTGGAGTGTTGCACAGTTTAGCCCCCAATTTTCTTGTTTCAGACAACAGATCAAACACATAATTTCTTTGAGACAAGAAGATTCCCTTTTTGCTTTTGTTCACTTCAACACCCAGGAAGTATTTCATCATCCTCAAATCTTTAGTATGAAACTGGTCATGAAGAAATGATTTAAGAGATGAGATGTCTGTAGTGTCTCTACCAGTAATGACAATGTCATCCACATACACTACTAATAGAATAATGCCATCCGCAGGCTTTCGGTAGAATACTGAATGGTCAGACTGACTTTTGCTTATTCCAAACTTCTCAACAACTTGGCTAAATTTTCCAAACCAAGCACGAGGACTTTGTTTGAGCCCATACAATGATTTACGAAGACGACATACCTTTCCAAACTCCCCCTGAGCAACAAAGTCAGGTAGTTGCTATAAATAAACCTCTTCCTAAAGATCACCATGAAGAAAAACATTTTTTATGTCTAGTTGATGTAATGGCCAATTATAAGTGAGCCATAGAGATAAATAATCTGACAGATGTAAGCTTAGCAATAGGAAAAAAAGTGTCAGAATAATCTACACCATATGTTTAGGCATATCCTTTAGCAACCAAGCAAGCTTTCAGACGTGCAATTGATCCATCAGGATTAAATTTTACTGCAAACATCCATTTACAGCCGATTGCTTTATTCCTTGCAGGTAAATTCATTAAAGTCCAAGCACCATTATCTTCTAAGGCTTTTATTTTCTCAATCATAGTTGGACGCCAACCAGGATGAGACAGTGCTTCACGAATAGATTTAGGAATAGAAATTGAATCCAGAGAAGCAATAAAAGTGCAAGATAACGATGATAAATGATTATAAGACATAAAAGATGAAACATGTTAAGTACACTAACGTTTACCTTTTCGAAGAGCAATGGGAAGATCATCTAGATTAACAGATTGAGGGATTGGATCTGACGACGAAGGAGCAGTTGCAGTTGGCATAGGACATGGTTCTGAGAGAGTCGTTTGTCGGGAATAGACTTGTACTATAGGAGGCTTAGAACCAGCAAAGATAGACTTAACAGGATTAGAAATTGAAAATTTAATGATATAGATTAACAAATTATCATCTTTCCCCTGACTTGTATAAGATGGAGATGAAGAAATGGAGTGTCCTCAAAGAAGGTGACATTAGCTGAAACAAGATACTTGTTAAGAGTAGGACAATAACACCTATTCCCCTTTTGGATGCGAGAATACTCAAGAAAAATACACTTTAGAGATTTTGGATATAATTTTGTGACATGAGGACAAACATCCCGAACAAAGCAAATACATACAAAGATTCTAGGTTCAATAGGAAATAATGTTTTATCTGGAAAAAGAAAATGATAAGGTGTCTCACTATTAAGAACAGATGATGACATCCGATTAATCAAAAAATAAGTTGTAGAGACAGCATCTGCCCTAAAACATTTAGGAACTTTCATTTGGAACAATAATGCTCTTGCAGTTTCTAAAATGTGTCTATTTTTCCGCTTAGCAACCCCATTTTGAGATGATATATCAACACAAAAAGTCAAATGAAGAATACCACGTTGAATCATGTAATTTTGAAAAGTGGTAGACAAATATTCTATAGCATTGTCACTTCTCAAAGTTTGAACAGAGACGTGAAACTGAGTCTTAATTTCAGCACAAAAAGTAGAGAAATGAGAAAACACCTTTAAACGATTTTTCATTAAGTATAATCATGTCATTCGAGAATAATCATCAACAAATGTAACAAAATATTGAAATCCGGGTTTGGATATAACAGGACAAGGACCTCAGACATCTAAATGCACTAACTCAAAAGGAGTACTAGCTCGTTTATTGACTTTTGGACTTGAACTAAGACGGTGTTTTACAAATTGACATGACTCACAATCTAATGAGGACAAAATTTCTTTAACACAGAAAGATAGGGATGACCGAACGTACAATGTGCTTCAAATGGGTTGACTCATGTCTTTCACCAATAACCTGCTTCATCGCATGATCCTGAAACACAATATTCAGGAAAGAATGAGACAACAGTTTAAGAAACGAGTAAGTTTACTAACAGAAATCAAATTGAAAGATAGCTGAGATAAATTAAAAACAGATGACAAAGGAAGTGCTGGAGTAGGAATAATTGTGTCAGACCCAAGAATAGACGATGTGGATCCATCTGCTAAAGTAACATTAGAGGTAAATGTGTGTTTTTGAAAGGCAGAAAACATACTAGAATTACTTGTCATGTGGTCTATGACACCGGAATCAATGACCCATTTGGAAGAGGAAAACACAAGACATGTGTTAGGTTTACCTGATTCAATGATAGTAGTGATAGTAGTAGGCTAGCTAGGCTGAGATTTCAGAAAATTTGATACATAGCATATTCATCTGTAGATATCATGACAAATTTTTTCTCCATATTTGTTACAATAATCAAATAAACTACTCAAAATTATACCGGTCACCAAGAGAGGAAAACAAAATTTGTAATACAAAAAGCGTCATACCAGACCAATGTAGACCCAACCAGATCGGATTTGATTTAACCCCAAACAGCAAATTTAACTCCCAAATAGTGAAATATCTTCTTTAACAGTAAGAAAAGAGAAGGTACAAACTTTCCTGATGGGCAGACAAACATTCTTGAACAAACACCAAGACCAAGGCAATCTTCATTGAGGAAACCAACGTGAGGATTCTAATCACCGAATTCTGGGCTAGTATCAATCGGCAGGTGGTGCTCCTTCTAGGGCTGGCGAAGTCACTCTAAAATAGTGACGCAAAACTCTTGCTCTCTAGGGCAAGAAAAAATAAAATTCAAATTTGCTTCTGAAAATGTACCAAGGCTCTGATAGCATGAAAAGAAACAAGAATGAGGAGAAATCAATTGTGTATTTCACTATGAAAGAATACACATATATATACAACTTTGTAGAGACCAAAATAGGAAGAAAATCAATTTAATTCCTATTTAGGCTAATAATACATATTTATAGCCTATAATCTTGTAACATGTATTATGTTTACTGCCAGTGCTGAAGAAACTCATGTTTATATGTTTTTTTTTGGCTCTCCATTATTTGTCTTCATTTTTATCTGTACAGATACTTTAAAGGTCCTGAACTTCTTGTTGATTTGCAAGACTATGACTATTCCTTAGACTTGTGGAGCCTTGGTTGTATGTTTGCTGGAATGGTGAGTTTTTCCCATCTCCTTCTCTCCCTTCCCCTCCCTGCCTTTGCAAGCCCCTTCTTTTGTTTGCATCGTTAGGGTTTCGCTGTTTAAACTATGTTTTTATTGAAACTATCTATTCTCCCCGTATACTTTTGGCTTTGGCTTCTTATGAAAGTAGAGCTTGGTTTATTCTGCCATCAAGTCCAAATGATATAGTTTATCACTAGTAATGGACTTCTCATTGGATAGCCTTTTAGCATCTCAGAATGGTGAGATTTTGTCTAAATGATATAGTTTATTACCTATGTTGCACGGACACAGACACAGATATAGACACTTGGAAATGAGATTTCTAAAAAATATAGGACACTGACACATAAGAGAAACGTGTAAATATTAAAAATTATTGGGGCAAATTTATAAATAATTAAATTCAAAATATAATTGTAAGTTATTATTTTTATATAAAATTAAACAAAAATGACATTCAATCAAATATATTAAGTAATAATTGGTGTCACACAAATATTTTACGTTTTCTGAAAGGAAAATTGCATTTTTAACTTAAAGAAACATATTTATAATTTTTAGAAAATTATAAAATGCATTCAGGATATTTTACATCGGTGTCGGAAACGTGACACGCTATGCAATTAAAGTGTCTGTGCTTCATTTATCACCATTATGCCATGGATGAGTAGATCTTTATCTGCATGTGTACTCATTAAGAGGTACAAGTGGCATGGCCATGGAGATTGGAAATTTGATATACTACTGAGTCGTTTTATGCTTTTTTAGTGGTCTTATGGTTAAGCCTATGTTATACAGATATTCCGTAAGGAACCGTTCTTCTATGGGCATGATAATTATGATCAGCTAGTCAAAATAGCCAAGGTATGTAGTATGCTTGTGCGAAAGTTCTAATAGCAAATGTGCGATAGTGCATCTGTATTCCATCCTGTATGTAATTGTTCTTTCTGAAATTGGCTCTTTCTTGTTGCTTCATCTTTATAAAGAAATCCTATAAATATTCCTTTTGTGTTAAAGCAAATGGATTTTATATTATTTTAAGGTCATTCCTATTCCACTATCCTGCCTGTTGGTCCATGATAGAACCACTTTAGCATAATTCAAGTCCCTGATTTATATTGTCTGTGCCTTTGTTTTAACTTCTTTATTGGAATTTAACAATAGTATGCTAAGAACTGGTTTTAAGAATCTGATGGACAAGTAATGGGAGTGTGATTAACATTTATTTCTACAACAGGTTCTTGGGACAGATGAATTGAATGCTTATTTGAGTAAGTACCGCATAGAGTTGGATCCACACCTTGCAGCCCTAGTTGGCAGGTACTTCACAGCACATCATAAAATTTGGTTTACAACCTTTTTCGTCCTCATCATACGTTGGTTCTCTCAGCTGAGAAAATTCTCTTCTTGACACAGGCATAGCCGGAAACCATGGACAAAGTTTATTAATATGGACAACCAGCATTTGGCAGTTCCTGAGGTAAAAAGTTATTATCAGTTAGTCATCGTATTTTTAAATTTATTTTGCTTCAAACTTTTTTCAATCCACTCAATATTGCTTCAGGCTGTTGATTTCCTTGACAAGTTGCTGCGATATGATCATCAAGACAGACCAACTGCAAAAGAAGCAATGGTAAATTTCAAGCCCATGTGCACTTAAGAACGCTTGCTTTGGGTCAACCTTTTGAAATTGTGACGTGTGTCTGTATAATTTCTATTGTTTTTAACGTAGGATTGTTTGATTTGAGATGTGACTACTGTGCCTTGATATTCAGTACTTGTTAGACATAAAACATGAAGATAAGGTCCGGTTTCGTGAAGTGAAATGCATCTGCCTATGAATGTAGCCCTTATTTGTATCAGTTTGTTCAAATAATTTTTCCCAAGTCTAGCAGATGGTGCCCATAATTTTTGTTTTGTCTTTTTCAACAGCTCACATGACATTTTTTTGGTTCGCGCAGGCCCATCCTTATTTCTATCCAATTAGAAATGCAGAAAGCAGCAGGGTTCGTATGTAGTTTCAAAATGCAGGATGCTGTCAAGATACAGCGTCTTTCTGTGATTGGTCATGGGCCTTCCCTTGTAATCTGACTTAATCATTATTATGGTGGTGAGCTTGCATCCAGTAAACTCTTTTACTTCTGTTGTTAC
This sequence comes from Balakata baccata, assembly GCA_949630135.1. Lineage (NCBI taxonomy): Eukaryota > Viridiplantae > Streptophyta > Magnoliopsida > Malpighiales > Euphorbiaceae > Balakata > Balakata baccata. Next base: position 5,326 of record CATIWF010094126.1, on the reverse strand, counting down.
AAAGCAAGTTGATTTATTTAATACTAAATTGGGCTTCCTCTTCAACTTTTATATTTCAAGTATTGCTGTTGATTTACCTTTGTGTACCTTTAATTGGTAATGAAAAATACTTCGGCTTGCATTTTAAGGGAAGAGTTCAATTAAATTCGGTTATTTTCTGTTATTTAAACCAGTACTACACTCTCTAATTCATGAAGTATTCTATGTAATCAGTTACAGTGCCAAGTGCATTAAAGTTTAAAATAACTTGATTAAGAATTTTCTAATTCACTATGCCTTTGTGAAAGGGCAGCTGAAAGACTTGAGGAATGTTTACTCGGTCTGTATTGCCAAATGAAGGTGGTGAAAGAATTCATGACATTATTTCCAACCGAAAAGAATGATTCTAAAGCAAAGCTGTTTTTAAAGGTTATAATTTTTTTTTCCCTCTCTGAGTTGAACTAAACTTTGAAGTATTTTCGGCAAAGTAATTACTCCAGAAAATCTTCATTGGACTTTTCTGTTTGTTATTATATCTAGACATGGATATGTAAGATTCACTGTATGAATCATGCACCTTGATGTGATGGAAGAATGTTATGAACTTGAGTTATTAATGAATAAGCAAAGGGTGAAAAAGTTACTTTGCCAAAAATCCTTGTCAAAAATTAGTTCACCCTGTTGATGTATGGTCTCCTACATTTTCATATTAATAAGAAAATTAAAATGCTTTATGGTTGAGAATTATTTTCGCACTACATACGATAATATTTTAGAAGTTTATTCAGATTGGAATTTTACCGTTTTCATGCCCTCTCTGCAGATTTACATCTTAGAATTTCTTTATCTTTTTTTTGTTCTTCCTATTCTTTTCTCTGTTCACTTTTTTTTTTATCCTTTTCCCTTTTTATTAACAACAAACCGTAAAAACATGAATTTAGCAATGTGTTAGTCATTAAAGGGTGAAAATATGAGTTGGTAACGAAAATGCAAGGATACCTTGCCCATAGTGCAAGTAAATTCCAAGTAACGGAAGATCAATAATAATAATAATAATAATAAATTCACACCCTTCTTTAAAAATAAATAAATACAATTAAAGGGTAAAACTGCCATTTGATATTCCCTTAGAGAGAAAAATAAAAGAAAAGAAAAATAAAGAAACAGTTGGCTGGTCATTAATAACATTTTGGACTATATAGAGGCACACAGGCCGAAGGATACCTTAAATTCTGCAGATTAAGAAGAACAGAGCAAAGAAGCAGTGTGTCTGGCTAACCATTCCATTCCACCAATTTTGCATACGTTATATTTTCTATCCTTAGCCTTTCTGTTTTCAGCATTCAATGCTTTCAGTTTCTTCTTTTCTTCTCCATAAAATTCTGGCCATGCATTTGGAATGGAACATTAAATGCACTTATCCGCTTCTATATGCATATGAGAAATTCTTAGATGAATTCTGTCTACTGTATTATCCATAAACTAATTTAATTATTAAATAATATATATGTATATTCTATTTACTTCAATCAATAAAAATAAAAAAATTAAATACATATCAATGTGTAATTAACTTACTATATGAATGACATGATAAACATAGTTTACCTAAGAATTTATCCATATTGATTCTTGTTTTAACTGAATTAATACTTTTTATACATTCATTTAGTCAAATATAAAATTTATTAACAATGTCATATTCAGGCATATGTTGTTGATATACTAGCAATATGGTCTTCTAATTTCACAATCCCCTGCATGATTCTTGCACTTCCATAGCAGGTCTTGGCTATAAAAGAGAAGTGTTGAATTATTCCATATCGATTGGCTATAATCATAAATTACTACTTACAATGATTTGGACAATCCAACTAACTTTTGAGAAGAATTAAATTTACCTTTATCAACTGAATTTTACAATTTTTAAGGCTTATATGGAAGAGAATATTATTGTATGTTAGAACAAAGAATTCAAAGTTGGTTGAGTATGGAAGTATATCTTTACACATTTCTATAATGTGAAAAACCCCAAAGAAATGTAACTAAACCAGTGCTCATCATGTCATTCATATCTTGTTTGGTATTAAATAGCTCGAATATTTTGACCATATTATATTCATATTTTAGTTTCAAATGATCTCAATAATTTAGGGTACAATGTTTATAATTATATTATTCCTGCTTTCAATTTTGAGGAGCTACACTTCATAGTACTTTTAAACATATATAACAATTATTTTCTTTTCTTTTTCTTATAAAAAAATAAAATAATATGAGATTTAGAGGGTCAATTAAGAAAGAGAGAGCCATAAGAGTTTGACTCTTAAAAGTTAAAAGACAAAAATCCCAATCTCCACAATGTCATAGAAAGTGAAGTAACGAGGTTTGGTGTCCAAATTTATTTGAGGGCCAAGTGTTATTAACTTTCTTATAGTTGATGGGGTAGCTATGCTACAGAAAACATAAAACCCACTTTGGCCTGCCTCCACTCTTATATCATTTTCTGTTTAAAATCAATTATTAGTTTTATAAACAAAGTATTAACAAGTAAATGAAATAAATTTAAGAAGTGTGAATGAAACGTTAAGAAATTCTTCTAATTTAATTAGATGTTTTGATTAAATTTTAGATATATAGTTAATTTAAAATTTTAAAGATATCACTTTTTGGAGAGTTTCATACATCTAAATTGATCATATTAATTTCCAGTGAAAAAAAGGAAAAAAAAAACAAAGTACAATGCACCAAAGCCATCAAATAGCAAAACCCTGTTTGTTAGGGACACTAATCCTAATCCAGAATAGGGATTAGGATATCCCCCCCAAAGCAAGTCTTAGTCTAATCAATGAGGTCATAAATCAATCCATGTGACCCAACTAATTCTAGTACTTAAATTGGAATTTTCTTACTATGACCCTTTAACATTGGAGGGCACAATTGGAATATTGAAATTGCAGACAAGGTTAGGACATAAGAATCCCAAATTTCATCTTTGTTATCAGACATTTGGCATATAATCCGATACTTGGGACCGGTTCTGAAGGGACCATCCACCTCTTTTACACATTAATTTCCAATATATATATATAAGCATATGCTATTTCATTACGTCTTAGTCTTATTGAATTGATGAATGGAAAATACACAACTAGAAAGGTGAGATATAAATATCGTTAAAGTAACAATCCTCTACCACATCCGGACAATAATTTTCAAAAAATAAAAATCAAAGTATTTTCCTAATAGCAAAAATGTTGAAATTAAGAGTAAAAGATGCATTGTATAATATGTTATTTTCATTTTTTTAATTTTAGATATTAACTTTAAAATTCACTTTTTATTTAGAGTTTATTTAATTTTATGATAGCAAGTAGTTGTTGAGCGGCCAATAATAATAATGACAAAAAAAAAAATCTAAACTATTACTTATACTTTTTCATTAAATTTGTATAGTAGAAATAAAATAAAAATCTAATATATTTTGAAATCACAACATGGAAAAGATATTTTGTTCTGTTATTTGATAAAAAAAATTGTGGAAAATTTGAGAAAAAAAGAAAAAGAAACTTGAAAATCTTGATATGTTTGAATTAATTATATGAAGTTATTCCTTGTAAATCCAAAAAGACATGTGGGTCCAAATGGAAATTGAGACAAATAAATAAGGCAAATACTGAAAGGGCTTAGTGTATATTTCAGATAGACAACTCTTATCAAAGTTGAAATGCACGTAGCAATCGAAAACCCCACCACACACCATCATGGGAATGCATGATCATGACTCCATGACAATGACAATAATCAAACAATCCAATGCCTAATATTTGGATCCTGATCATGATGCATATTAATCTTGATGACATGATGATGATGATGATGGTGGTGTTATATATGTAATGTATATATGATAGAACTGGGATGGGATTGATTGGACTGGCCAGAAAGAAAATGGGATACAGAATTTGTTCTTATCCCTGAAAATGAAAAGAGACGGTGTCGTCTCATCTGCTTCTGCTTCTCTGCTTCCATTGCCATTAGTCCCATACTTTCCGTTTCAGTGCTTATCTTTGTCTTCTCTTACTACAATTTTCAACTTTCAACTTTCAACTATACTACCTTCAAGATTAGCTAGGTTACTATTTCTCCCTGTACGTACTACTTTTTCAAAATCTATATATCTTTATATATTTTAAAAATAAATAATAATAAAAAATTAAATATCACTGAAAATCAACTAGAGATAGACTTAGTGACATCATGATTTCTATCTTTACGTGCAAAAGTTCAAAAGAATTGTGAAAAATATAATTGATGTTCGATATTAGGTGAAATAAAATGCTCTTTATCAAATTTTAAAGATAAAATATTAATTACAAGTTAATTAGTAATTTCAATTTTAAATATAAGAATTAAAAAGAAAGAATATAAAAAAATGCTATTTTTTTATCAACTATTTTTTTATACATTTTTTGTGCAAGAATACTTATATTTTACCCTTATATTATTTACTTTATATTAAAGTACTAATATAATAACTTATTTTGTATCACTCTATTAAAATATTAATATTTTAATATAGAATTTATATACCACTTTCTTAAAATATTAATACTTTAATATAGAATTTTTATTCTACATATATTAAAATAGAATAAATAATATAAGTTGAAATTTATAGTAATACTAAGGAAAATAATGATGGAGGAAAAAGGGTTTGGTTAACAGTGTGCTATTTATTACTTAGAAAAAGGGTTCCAACTTTTGAGAAGGGTATAATGAATAAGAATCAAATGCATGATGTTGCCTATTCAATCTTTTTTTTTTTTTTTTAAGTTATTGGTATATTTAGCCATACGTATGTGATTTTTTCTTCTGTTTCAATCAGATTTCTCTTTTTCAAAAGCAAATCCAACTTCACATAATTCAAAAGCTTATGTTATGTATAATATTGTTCATCAAGTATTATCTTCTAAAGAAAATATTCAGTTTGCCTTTTGATGTGCTTTCTTATTCAATTCTGATTAACTGGCATTTATTAATTAATAATTAAAATTGGTCATATGTATATATATTTTAATAATTATTATTATTATATGCTTTGACATAAGCAGATGCCAATCGCACCTTGCTTTTCTCTTTTCTTGGCAAATCAAAAAAAAAAAAAAAGAAAAAAAAATTGTTTCTAATGGTAAACTGATCTTCCGCTTTTAAACTTTGTCCTTTATTTTAAAAGAAAATCAAAGATATTTCCTGTTTCAGATAAGTGTTGATAAGAATAGGAATCTATACTTATTTTCTTATATATAAATTGAAATGTTTTATTATATATATGATTTTTTAATTT
>CATIWF010094123.1:0-11891 GCA_949630135.1 Balakata baccata | reverse complement strand
ATGAGACTATCATTGACATTTGAATAGATAATCCATATGATTGTCTCATAGCAGGTCATCCAATGTACTTGACTACTCTTAGCAAGCATCCACATGTTAACTTTGAACATCTCATGCTCATAGCTTATGAGATCTACTATTTGATCCAATCAAGGAGTATAACATGTGCTAGTCTATCCGGATCAACAATGTCCCATTTTGTTGATCCTATGAATAGAGATAATTTAGATACTAACATAATTACACATGATAGGAATCTCATTATCATGATCCCATCATGATTTCCTTCATGTTATGTTTCATATCATGGATTTTCATTGATCAGTATAAGATCTATATTAATTCATATGCAAATGAATACTAATATAATGAAAGAATGCCTTTATGAATGTATACACTAAGTGCCTGAGGCGATTGCCTTTTGGGCACATCTCTAACAATAACTTCCAAGTAACCATTTCACGAGCCTGTAGTGGTGCGTGATGTGCACTCGCCACCTTTCTTTGGTCATTCAATCTCATTTTTGAAATTTTTGGTATGTTTTTAGGCATTTTCTACCTGTTCAGACCATAAAATTTACAATTAGACTCCTTTATGACAGTGTTTGAACATCAATCAAGAGTGAAACAGGCCAAAACAATTAATTTCAGAAGTTTTTAAACCCTGATTATGATTAGTAAAATTCAAAAATTCATAGAAATTCACTCGTTTATCAGAAAATTATGAAAAAATACTCGTTGAAAAGCTTGTGACTGGAGCTTTCAACCATACCAATTTTGTACCATGAAACAAAGAATCAATTTGATGAAAAAACAAACAAAAATTTAGATTTTTACCAAATTTCATACAAATTTGTTTAATTAAGCATTCTAATCCTCAATTTAGCACAAAAACATGAATTAAAGGCTCTGATACTAATGTAAACTAACAGTGGCAGCAGAACTTATTTGTTGGAGCAAGAATTTCGTATCTTCAATACTTAGAGTAGACCGGTTACAAGAATCTGGATTGAATTTCACAGCACGAACCCCTTTGATCTCTTGATAACTTTAGAATATTAGGAATTCTAAGCATTTTCTCCATAATTTCTTCATAGCAGTTAAATTAACATGGGTTTATATTTCTGATTAATGGGAGAGGAAGTTAATTCCAAATTAACTTCTCCCTTTTTATATAAAATAGCATTTGGGCCTTGGAATGGGTCAAGCCCACATGGGCAGCCCAAACCATAGTCTAACACGCTAGGATTCTATAGAAATTCTTAGGTAGATTATACCTACTATATGATCCATAGACTAATTTTATCACTCATTGACATGCATTTAATTGATTTATTCTCATTGTTTAAAGTAAATATAATATGCATATATATTATTTAATGATTGAATTAGTGTATAAATTATCTAAAAATTTCTCAGCGTCCTAATATAATTGAAATTCACTTTTCTGCCACCTGTCAGAAAAACGCACATCTATGCAGCTATTTTTGGAACTCATATATGTAAATATTTATATTTTTTTACATAAGTAAAAAGCCCACAATTACATCTCCTAATGGTAAAGTCAAATAGGTGTTGTCCTTGGAGTTTTTTACATAAATGACTCCATTAGATTACCTAATTACTAAATAACTTCACTGTAAAAGCATTACCATTCTCCCAATATGATAACTTCTTATTTCTCAAAACAACTCTTTTTACTTTTGTGATAATGATAAGCATTTGTTAATTTTGGAGATATGAATTTATTTAAATCCCTAAAAATAAAGAATCATTAATTATGTTAGTTTATTTAAAATAACTTGATAATTGCTATTTTATATTTACAGACCCTTCACGATTTTATTTGCAAACCATGTTATATGTTTCTACTAATTCTGCTACTATACAAATTATGCTATTCTTCTGTAGATCGGGTTATCTAAGGTTATATTGATAAATGTTATGTTGAAGGTTATATTCATATCATAGACCAATTTATATATTATACGAAAGATCTTGTATATTATGTGTAGGTTATCTAAGGTTATATTCATATCATATATCAAGTTATATGTTATACATAAGATCTTATATGTTATATGTAGGTTATCTAAGGTTATATTGATGATATATGATGTACATATATTACATATCAATTTGTTTTTGTCACACAGACCAAATTATACGCTTTGTATATGCAGGTTATATTAGCATTATATAATATTAAATCTTGTATAAATTTAATTTATTTTTAGTGATGAAACCAAAATTTGTAGCACCATAACTTTTATATTAACTATATATGTACAATGAGTAAGGAGAAAAGAATTGATAACCTTGCTCCATTTTGAAGCTTGAATAAACCCTAGAGTAGCAAATTAAATCTCAATTAGTTTCTTCCAATAAACCCAGAGTAGCAACGTTGGTTTTCAAAAATTAGAAGAAAATGAAATATAGATATGAAATAAGAAAGGAGTTTTGGACAAACCCTAAGGCACAAGAATAATTTTTTGAAAATGATAAAGAAAGAAATTGAGATATGAAAGAAGGAAGTAAACTTTCTCTGTTGTGTTACATCTTTCCACTTAGTGGAATCTTGCACAATAATGGAGGACATGGGAAGATCAACCTTATCTTCCTCAACATTGAAAGAGAACCCAGATCCTTGCCTAGGTTTACTATATGAATAGCTTACGTGTCATGGCTAGAAAAAGATGAAGAAGAATAACAAATTTCAAAAGAGGAAATAAAAACTATTATGTAAATATGTGAGTTGGACGTCATTTTAGGGATTAGATATTTATTTGTTTAATTTAATATTAGAGATATAATGGGAATTTTGAAACTTACAAATGGATCTTTTAGTTAATGATATTTACTAAATGTATTATGGTAATCAGTATTAAAAAATGTGATACTTTGTGTAATTATTTCTTATCCCAATAGATGTTTTAGATTTCAGTCTTCACACGCCCAAATATATGTACATTCTCTCCATCTCTCTTTTTTTATTTTTATTTTTTTTAAGGAAAAAATCACAACTACAATTTTAACTTGCAAATTAATTAACTTATTTACATCGTACTTTTAAATATCTCCAAAGTTAATTTATGAGCAATCATATTTTAAGTGCATAATTATCTAAATGAATCTTAAACTTTGAAAACCACAAGTTAATTTAATTTTCTTAGAATTAAAATTCATTTACAAATTAAAACAACTTCTTATTTGTAAATTGAGAACTTTAAATAAATTGAATCTCACTTTCGAATATTGTCAAAATCTTTTCACGCCATCTTCAAGAGAAAATTTCAACTTCCTGCTATCTATGTTTTTTAATTAAAAATCAAACATCTAACTCAAGTCTTCAACATAGGGGCCACTATATATATATATATATATATATATATATATATATATATATATATATATATTTGACCTAGAAGGCTGCCACAAAATTTTAGGTCCACCAGGATCAAGAAAGAGTATTCGCCATTAAATTTGTTCTCATCCCAAACACATGCTCTAGAAGAGAACATGGATCAAACTTTCAGAAATGGAGATCCAATATGCCATAGCCAAATGCACATATAATATATTAATATGAAAAAAATTAAGAAAGGGTGAAACAATCAATAGAAAAAAGAAAGAAATTAATAAAGAAAAAAAAAAGAAACTATCAATAGAAAAATTAGAAAGAAATTAAGAAAACAAGAACTTATCCATCAATTTACATTCAAATAGATAAATGCATGCTGCATATATTATTCTTACTGCATTTGATTTGGGCCATAACTATAGTCAGGAGGAAAGATTGGTGGATTTGTTTGATTTGGATTGAGGGCAAATGGATTGATCATCATCTGTTGTGGTATCTGAGCAGCAGCAGCAGCAGAAGAAGAAGCACCACCAGCAGCTTCGCCACTTCTCCCCCGGAGCTTGTTGATCAAGTTCATTTGCGTGTTCTTAAAGGCGGACTCCATTTCTATGAGTTGCTGCACGTTGAGCTCCTCAATGGGAGTTCCCCACCACCCTTTCCTCTCTACAGCTGATCTCATCTTCTGCTTTAGTTGCTTCCCCTGGTCTTTCTCAACATCGAGCTGGCGAAGCATCTCGTTGTGCTGTTGGTTTAGTTCCTCAATCCTCATTAATCTGTGGGCTTCCACCAGTGGATGTGTGGTATCGGTTGCCTGCAGATCTGCTTCTCTACCAATGAAGCGATTGGCAACCACATCCATAGAAGGATGGGCGAAGGAGAATGGTTTACCGGCTGGTGAATACACCACGAAAGCTAGTTCAGCGCCGGTTAAGGTTACAAGCTCACTAGCTTTCTTGTAGATGCCTGACCTGCGTTTCGAGAAAGTAATGAGTTTATCATCCTCATTCTCGATCTTCTTCATCTCAATCTTTTGCCTGCCTTTGGTTTTCTTACTGCTTTCAGCTGCCATTATTGAGAAACTTTGAAGGAAAAAATTGATAAATCAAAATATAATAGAAATAAGATGTTGCTTGATATTCTTAGAGTGGAATATAATAGAAAGCAATAAGGATTTTCTTGTTATGATCTTTTGGGTTGGGATGGAAGTGTATATATAGCGGGAGATAGGAATATTAATTGAGATTCCGTTCAAATTGGCTTCAAACATGCCATGTTTATATTTATTTTTTATAATTAAGGAATTATTTTCATCATTTTGCTTTTCAATAAAATTATTATAATTAAAGATTATATAATTATTTTAAAAAATAAATAAACAACTAACCATTGATTGTATATTTAAACTTTTTTTTTTTTTTTGATATAAGAGATCCGACTAAAGATTCGAAATCAAAACTTTACGACTCTAATTTCTATAACAATACCCTTAAGTTAAAATTGATTGGTAGTATTTAATATTTATCTTCATTGATAACTAATGGTGAGGGGATCCCAATCCAACGACTAAGATAGTCTCATATTCATGTTAGGCTAATCTTAGTCATTTCATCACAAATGAATAGTTAAAATCAAATTTTATTTAATAACTTAATCTTTTCTCCACGAAAAATAATTCTTGTGAAATTTAATTTTTAAAATTCATAAATAACGTATATGGCTAAGACTAACCTAATATGTCTTATCATGTTTCATGAATATGAATAAATTCTAATTCCAAAGGTAATTCTCTTTAGAATTTACAATGGAGTAGAGTTTTTGCTCCTCAACTTTATCACTCGGGTGATTTTGCCCTAAAATAAACTTTTGATTCAAATCTTAGAATAAATGGTGAAGAAAAGGTTAAAAAAAAAATCTTTATAATCAATTAAATGGAATAAAATGATCATAAATTAAAAAATATGCACTAATTTGATTCGAGAATTAATTTGGAAGTAAATTAACTATCATCGATCGATATATATACCTTTAATTAACAATAGTTTATTATGTCTTTAAATAAAAGAATTTAAAATATTTCAAAATTTTTTCTATTTTATAACTTTCATCGATCATAAAAATAGTACGGATCAATGAATATAGATATATGAGAATCATTTAATTTGTTATCAATATTACGGATTTATGAATCTAGATCTCACTTCATTCTCAAATGTAAATCCGAGTTTATAATTTATTCGTAGATTGCAATTGCATTTTTATGATGAGAAGGAATTTTATAGATAATATAAGTATTGTTGAGAATGAAATGAGATAAATTGTTTACAAATAAAACATTGGATGTTTATTGGATTAACAACTTACTTTTGACGTTGTTAATTATACATACCTTATGTGACATGTAGTCTGTATTTTCTTCATATATGTTATTTAAATGATAGTGAGAAAAAGTAATTAATATAGAAAATACTGTTAAAAAATAATTGAAAGACAAAGTCCATACTTCTTCCCTTCGTTCAATTACCATAAAAGAAGTTATATTAAATTAGTGATTAGTTTTAAACTTATCATTTTAAGTTGTCATCTTTCCACATTACCATATTATGCTCTCTTCATATGTGTTGGAAACATATTAGTCCAGCACACGGTATTTCAATTATATATATATATATATATATATATATATATAATTCTTAACTAGAATAAGCATATACTAATTAAATTAATAAAATCCTAAAAAAAACACATATATATATATATATATAATTTTTCCGATGCCCATTAGTAGACACCAGTTCAACATGAGGTACATGCATGTTTAGTTGTATATATACTATATTATGAGATTAGAATGAGTTGTAATTGCTTGTGCTAGCTCTGTTCTAGTTAAGTAGCTTTCGTTTCCAAATAAAAATGAACTCAAGTAAAAATTTTTATACATTTTTTCCTTCGGTCATACCCAATCCCTTGAAGATGTTCATTTTCACTATTTAGTTCCCTGTAGCGATTTTGTCTACTTAGCCACCTGAACTTCTTTTTAACCATATTATCTTATATTTAATTCGTAAAACGTGCATGAAATCTCATAATACTAACATAATATAGAAAAATATTTGACTTTGTGTATTATGTTAGCAACAATGAACCATATATTTTAGTTTTATGAATTAGACAGGTGTCATAGTGGACAAAAAATTGAGTTTAAGTGGCTAAATAGATTAAAAACCATAGTAGGAGGCTAAACGGAAAAAACAAACACTTTTAAAAGGGTTGGGCATGACTTAAACCTATATTTTTCCTCCTTATTACATTCTATCTTATGTATTTTCTCCTAAATAAATTTCCTGACTTATTTAGTCTTGCTTGCATGCCATATTTAAATTGTCTTCTTATAGGAATAAGGCATTACTACTTTTTTAAATATTTATTCTCACAACCTTGACTTTACAGTTCTCAATATTTTCTTTCAATAAAATTTGAACATAGTATCAGAACTTTAGGTTTTCATGCCTTCAATATATTAAGATAAATAATAAAAATTATTTAGCATGAAAAACTCAATTCCTTCCTTAATTAACAAAACACTAAAATGATAATGGTTTCATGGAAGATATTAATCTTGCTTCTCCTAAGATAATTTGGGCTCTGCAGATGAAGTGTAATGCCCATCAATTTGGGCCTTGAATCACAAACGCACTTTAAGGTTGCAAGCGTTGATATCGTTGTCTATTGGCCATTTGTGATTGAATTTCGGAAAAATGCCTTTCAAAAAAGAACTTGTACTTTTTAATTTTTTTTGAGTTTTGAAAACTGTTTTTGGTGGAAGTAATGTTTTTTTCTAAAAATAGGTTTGGAAAAATCAGTTTATAAAAAATTAAAAAAATCAATCAATTAAATAAAAAAAATTCAAAATCTGCTTTTAAAACCCTCAACAATAATCTCAAACACTCTCTATATATGGGCTAAAATAAATAATTGAATATTTAAGGAAGTAACTCGTTAAATTAACACGATTAATTAAGGAGTGGAGAGTTAATCAAAGATAACGATTATGCAAAGTTTTTTTAATAATATGAACACTGAAAAAAAAGCTATTTATGCACACAAAAAAAGTCTATTTAGCTACCGCATGTGTGAGGTCTCTAAATAGGTACCACAGAGTGACCGTTAGCAGAGCAAAAAAGGTTTTTTATTAGCAACCAATCAGTGACCATTTCCTTAGTGACTGCATCAGTTGTCACTAAATCACGCACCAAACAATGACCCAAGGTTTAGTGTCAATATTGCGCCACATAAGTGATTTCAGCAACCACATTTAAAAGTGGAGCTAATGTCTTTTTAGCGACCACAACCGTGTGGTTGCCAAAAGAATATTAGCGATCACAGATAAATGTGGTCGTCAAAATCATTTTACAACCATATTAATGTGGCTGCTAACCATAATTTTAGCGACCACATTGCTAATACTATTTTTAGGTACCAGTTTTATCAACTAAATTTCTAATTTAATCAATTAATTTCTAATTTAATTAATAGAAGTACAAGTTAATTTAATCGTATTAATCAATCGAATTTCAATTAAATCAATTCTATTATATTAATCAATCAATTGAACTCCAATCTATTATCAATATAATCAATTTAAGTTTAATTATTTGAAATTGTTGCAATCAAATAAAATTAATCAATTCAATAAATTAACGTTCAATTTAAAAATGATTTATTCAATTTAAATTCAATTAATCAATTGAACTCGAATTGAATTAATTTTAGTTCAATTTAATTAATTTAAGTTCAATTAATAAATTAAACTCTAATTTAATCAATTGAAACCTAATTTAATACAATAAAAAAATTTATCAACTAAAAACCAATTTCGTCTATTAAATTTCACTTAATCATTGAACCTTAATTTTGGTGGTTTTCTAAGTGCATGTCTCTTATACAAGAATACATGATTAGCCTTTTGAGGTTTCCCTCTTGAACCATGTGAGCCTTTACTACTCCACTTTTGAGTAGTAGCTTTGGTGTGTGATTTACTTTTGGCCTTAGAGACCCCTATCTCATTTGAGGAGGTTTGTGGTGTTGAAAATTTTACAAAGATAGTTTTAGATGAAGATGATGCTCCATTAAAAATTATTCAATTGAATATCATTTTACATTGAGCTTCAATTAAAGAATGGCTTAGTCAATTTTAGTTCAATTAATCAAAATATTAGAACATTATAAATAAATTTATTAGAATATCATAAAATAATGATAAATAATTTGTAAAAATTATTACCATTACAAGAATATAACAGTTTAGCGATGGATCTACAAGTTACCAATTTTGTCGCTAATACAATTTAGTGACGGATTAGTTACAGACATTGTCCTTTGCTAAAATGCTCCCCGCAAAAACAATAGCAAGGGAACCAAATCTATTGCAAAATTTAGTGACAGATTAGCGACATATTAGTTACTCGCTAAATATAGGTGTCCAAATCTCTTGCTTTATTTAGCGACGGATAGATCTGTTGCTAGTTTAGCGACATATTATATCCATCGCTTGTTTGAGTTTAGCATATATAAATGAAGCAGAAATAGCCATCGCTAATCCGCCGCTAATGTCAAATTAGTTATTTTGTAATTTTATTTTACATTTCATATTTTAAATAAGAAATAATTTACTTTTAAAAAATTGAAATTGAAATCTAATATAATAAATAAATAAATAAAAATACAACTCCATAATACATATAAAGCAATATTCAAGCATATCTTAGTCCAGAAATTTGAACATATAAAGGAAAAATAGAAAAAAGTACTAATTATGGTTATGCTACTGATACTGTTGTGTTGTATCAGAAGGAGATATACCTCGACTTAGAAACTTTCTAAGAATTTCTCTAATGAGTTGTCGAACCTTTATGTGGAGACCAGAGTTAGCCTCCTCCTATTCCTAACAGCGGACCACCCTCTCCTCTTCTAATGTTGACTGTATCTGATGATGCATGGTCTCTATAACTTATGTCTAGAGAAGATTAGGAATGTTAGAAGTCTAGGACTTGGTTGTGGAGTTATAGGACGAAGCATGGCTGAAGAAAGTTGGTGCCTTAACACCCATGCCATATATTCTGCGCTTTTTCTCTCTATCGGCAGCCTAGAGGAATATCTCAATGGTGTCTGTCTTAGCTGGCCCTATAGATCCCTCATCTGGCCAAGAAGCATACTCTAAAAGCTAATGGTAGCAATTCTATAATTATGAAATAATATATATGAAAAATAAGATCATTTGAGGACAACAGGGAAAACATATATAAAGCAGTTGTAGTTTGAGTTTTATAACAACATCTTGAGATCACTTATCGATTTATTGTCGGCCATCAGGTGCCTTTCTGGTATATATGGCATCAAATAGCTCAATAGGGTTAGGCTCTTCGCCTAACTCACACTCCTTAAATAAAAATAAATTGCAGTCCATATAACAGATAACATGCCAATATATAGACATATTAGCATTGAAATTGAAAATGTTATAATTAGAAGTCGGATTACCTATAACGCCCACAATTTAGGGCCTAGAATTAATATGGACCGTGAAGGGTATTTTGGTAATTAAAAGTAAGTATATTTTATAGATCATTTTCGACTTATATCATGTTATGGTGGACAAAGCCATTTCTTGCTCGGGATGAAAGGATCGCGGTTGGGAGAGGTTTCCTGCTCGTGACACTACTTTTCCTGATCGGGACTTGCCTCTAAACTGCATGTTATAAATACACATTTTTATGCCCTTTTCTGCCCTTATCAGAAACCTAGCTGCTTTCTGCATAACCAGGCACTCCAGAAGCACTCATTTTCATCCTCCATTGATTCCCCATTGATTAAACACGAGAAAACACTTTGAGATTGGTTTTATCAAAGATTAAATAAGGGTTTTGGTGTTTCTTCAAAGAACACGAGATTTGTTTTTGAACAGCCCTAGAAACAGAGTTCTCCATCTATATTTTTGGTTTTCCAAAGGTGGTTCAATAAGTATTTCGATCTCCTACCACTCCTAGATGAGTTTTAGTGTTCATTATCATATAAATTAGGGTTTTCCTAATTTTTTCGACATGGTTCCCTTAGAACAAAATGTATCGAACAATATATAACCCTTGGGTCACTTGTCTGATGCAAGGGAACTATGTAGAAGATGGAAATGGACATTAAAATGTGAGAGAAATGTTAGAGTGAGGGTTTTCGGCTCTATTGTTAGAGGTTTGTACATATAATTTTATCTATTCGCTTTTTGAATGCATGTTTGCTAGGTATTTTGAACATTATGTCTTTGTTAAATGTCATGACTATTGATCTGAATGGTTTGAACATGATGGTATGGATTAATGACTTGGATTATTCATGATTTTTTATGTTTATAATATGAATTAAATGGACTATGGCATGTTCATAGTGACAAAAATGGTCTATTAAAATGATATATGAATTGGTGTGATGCTTTTTGCATCAAGAGAATTGGAGTTAGCATGTAAAAATTGAGTTTTCGCATTGATGAGCTTCGGCCTTTCCCGGTTGGGAAAAGGGAGTCTTAGTCGGGACTCATACCACCCCAAGCCTACACAACCCCGTGATGGGCAAGGCTAGCGGCACCAACACCGCAATGGCATGATCAGCATGCAAAGGTACAAACATGCTTGTATGAAAGGGTATGATGCTAGTTTTGATGATATTGAATACATATGCCTAATCTATTATGATGTAATATGGGAAAAATATGGATATGTGATAATTCCATTGTATATGTTGATAATGACATTATATACTATGTGCTATGTCATGACATTAGATGAATGGGTATGTATATGATGATGCACGAATTATGATGTGATATGTAGCCATGCGATATCATAGAAATGCTATTTTAATCATAGGATATTATTCATGCGGATAAAGGAAAAGACTTAAATACCCTTGTAGTAGGACTAATTATAGGATAGATGACATGCCATTAAGGATGATTACGGTACTGTAGGATTATTCATGCATTTATTTTCGGTTAAGGTGGTTATAGCTCCGAGAGTGCCCTTGATCCATTATGCTAGCAATTATTTATTTTTCAGTCAAGTGCACTTTTGTTATTCTAGAAATTATTTATTTTTCAGTCAAGTGGCTTCAGCTCCAAAAAGTCACTTGACTCAAATACAGATTCAGACAATCATGGTTAAGTAAATAGGGTGGCTTCAGCTTCGAGAGCATCCCTATTCACAACTCATATTCAATAATCTAATATAGAGTAATTGGGAAAATTAATTGGATAAATAGAAAACAAGAAATTGTGTTGTAGTGATTATGAATGTTAGAGATGTGCACAAAAGGCAATCGCCTTAAGCACTTAGTGTACGCATTAATAAAGGCATTCTTTCATTATATTAGTATTCATTTGCATATGAATTGATATAGATCTTAAACTGATTAATGAAAGTCCATGATATGAAACATAGCATGAAGGAAATCATGATGGGATCATGATAATGAGATTCCTATCATGT